>JAQGAO010000936.1:0-28126 GCA_034697705.1 Ommatoiulus sabulosus | reverse complement strand
GAAAATGGGCTCGTCCCCCCTACCATATGGCATTTAGTTGCTGACTGTAGGGTACTGAGTTGAATTGAATTGAAAACTGTAAATAGATCTCATACAGCGATGGAAATCTGGTTAAAAGTAATGACAAGTACTGTGAAGATAGTAGCACCCGCCATTTTGCTACATGAACATTCTTCACAGGTATCTAGTCCCCCCAGTATTCCCTAATATGCTTTAAAGGGTCAGGAAATGATAAATTACACGAGTTCCAAACTAGCCATTAGTTAAAATTCTCTTTATTACAGCATAATCATCGAAGTGTATTACAATATAGCTCTTTTCTATTACAACTCTTATACATGACCCTAAGGTCAAAGGCTGACCTTTACACCGTCTGCTCACCGCCTTACTCTCCATGCATTGATCAAAAAAGTGGAAACGTTAAGGAATCTCAGGGTACTAAAACTTGGGAAAATAGCAACCGTTTGCCAGGTTTTTGTTCAGTTTGTACTGTGGCATGTGATCGAGAAGATGGAGAGGATATGCGAGATTTGTTGGATGAATGAAATTCTCATACTCGGAGACCCGGACACGTTGACTGAATTACAGGGCCATTGCACGTCATTATGACTGAGGTGGGCCGTAAGGATAGGAACCGTAGTGCTGAGCGACATTCTGTACCAAACACCACAATTGCCTTGTAATGACAAAAACGTATAAAAACAAGACCAAGTGACGTCATGTTTAATTGCAAAATGCATTCAAAACTAAACTAATTACCCAGTTTTTAAAAATTTGTAATCCAGTATCCAAAACATTAATGTTTATTTGTTATTCAATGAAAAACAAAAGAATAACACTATATACATGTAGATCAAATATTTCCCATCCTTGATCCAGTCCGATGGAGTTACTTTCAGTTTAATATAATTTTCATTAACTGCAACTGAATAGACAACTTTTTTTTAAATTAAGTTTCATCATCAGTTTATCAGCTTTTGCCTCGTCTCAGAATGTCGCCCAGCACTGTGCCTGATAGCCTGATTGCACCACATTTCAGATAAATTAAAATGTGGGCACAATTAATAGCAATTCTTGAAATTTGACAAGTCGGTTAACGGTTAATCCAGACACGGCCCACCAAATACTAATTGCTCGTTAAACATTAATTGCCCATATAGAAAACATAAAACAAATGCCATCTTGAATCGACCATCGTGTTATGAATGATTCACCTGACATTACCATTTGAATTTCCACGTGCGGATGATACTCCACTTTGAGGCTGGGGAGTGACATGCACGAACCTGTTTGCACTCCAGGTGGAGTCCATCGCTCCAGGTCCTCGACCGGGATCACGAAAAAAAAATTAAATCTCACTGCAGGTTGCACCAAACTCCAGTCACTGAATTTGGGTTCAAACATCACTTGTCTGATTAAAACCAATTTTAATCCTAAATTTCGGCAACATGTTTGGTGCATCCTACCGTTACTTCATATCGAGGTCAAAAAGGCTAGGACTATTTAGAATAATATATATAATATATATAGGGAATATTTCACCAGTTATACAAAAGAAAAGACTTTAGCAAAGGCAAAAGTCTGCGCACCAAGCATCGGAGCATGAGCGCCCACATGGCCCCTAGTAACGGAAAACTATTCCTGCAAGGACCTGGGGCCCGACTCGTAGCAACCTGCTCTAGGCAAAATGGAGAACCCAGGTGACTCCTGGGGCGAGGCTAGAGGGCTGACGTCACGTGAGCCGTGGTGCCCCACTGCCAAATCCCGGCCTGAAGGAACCACCCACTTTGAAACCGTCCTTGTACTGCGTCTTGGGCACTGATGCTGCACCAGAGTCTGGGGTCTGCTGTGTCTCAAACCTCCGAGCCAAAGCGCCGACTGATGATGGAGTTCTGGTGGCGCCAGGTTGTGGCTTGGTTCCAGGTAGTGGTTTGGCCACTCCAGGTTGCATCTTGGCACCAGTAGCAGTTGCTCCAGACTGTATCTTGGAGCCTATCATATTGGCTCCTGGTTGTATCTTGGCGCCGACAGCACTGGATTGTGCTTTCACAGTGCTGGGTTGTGTTTTGGCGCCGACAGCACCAGGTTGTGTCGTTGTAACACCTGGCTGCATTTTAGAAGCTGCAGTTTTGCCAAACTCTGAGTACATTTGAGCGCCGGCTGGCATTGCCCTGGCGCCTGAACTGGGCACTTTGGCATTGGCATCCCACGATGGCGCTGCAGCATCGTTCTGCATGAAGCGCAGCTTCGCCTTATCAAAACTGGGTTCACTATAGATCACCGATTCATAGATATCCTCTGTGGGTGACGCCTCCTGACGCAGTGGAGGTGGGCGTGGTGGCGGGTTGGTAGGCCGGAAGGAGGCGCCGCTACTCAAACGCTTGAGCCGTACAGAACCACCACCATCCTTCACGCTACCTGTCCGATGGAGTGCTTGTGCAGTACCAGCAGCAGCAGCCCAGGATGGAGGCCGGGCATGATCACCCGCCCCAAAGGAAGCAGCCGGTGCTAGGGGGCGCCCTTGTGGTGGAGGTGGTGCTGGGCGGATGGGCACGGCCCGAGCGACGGAAGCTGAGAAAGAGGCATGCGGTTGCAGGATGGGGTGTGAGATCTCCAAATTACGCATGCTGTTGCGATCCATGTTTAGCTTGGCCGCCTTGATGCTCTGCGTACGCTGTAATGGGCATGACGCTGGGACTGTGTTAACAACTGCAGTGTCTGGACTCGTGGGCGTCGTCTTCGTGGTGCTGCCAGCATCAGCAATGGGAGGGGAGATCTGCAAGGCACGAAAGCTCTTCTCGGAGACCAGGGTGGAGGCCGGGCGATTGCGTCGCTGGTAGGCTTCCTTTGTGCGGCGGCTGCAAATAGTGAGTGGTGAGCACATTGTTTAGCTTATTCTTGACGGAATTAATCGTAAAATCATGATTACCTTATGGCCTTCTCGCGGGCCTTCGAGATCCACCAGGTCTTGATATGTTCGCGGAAGTAATAGAAAAGGAAGGCAGAGACTGCCACCATGGGCACAATCGCCAAAAATATGACGTAGAGTGCATAAGCGACATAATTGACGGCTGAAAAAGATACGGAAAGTCATTAAATTAAGAATCGAAAAACAAGTTCTGATAGTACTTCGGTAAATCTAATTTAGAATGGTTCCATAGCTTTTATCTTTGCTTAAGAGGGTGAACCACCCTGATTATTGCAGAGAATCTTTGTTACGGAAGATTTTCTGGGGGAATATTTTACTAGGTTTTATATTGAAAAGCCTTCCGTTTTCTGCTCGATTACAAAATGCCTTACCATTCGGATCAAGGGCTGGCCCACTGTCTTCGCTGCCACCTGGTCCAGGATAATCGCACAGTGGTGGTGCAAATCCGACATCGCAATGACAGTGTCCATTACTGTTGCAGACCTACAAAAAGTCATGAAAGACATTGATCCTTGAGCCTTGTCTGTGAAAGTTTCCTTAACGACAATATTAGCAATTGCACAAAAATCAAAAGTAACATGCTTCAGACCACCTACTTACACCATGACTGCCACAACCCTGAGGGCAACTTGAAACCTTTAATGAGCCCACTGGAAGGCAGTGTTGATTCACACAAACCTAGAAACAAACCAAATAGTTAGTTGCAAAAAACTAAATAACATTTAAAAAAATAGAAATGCTACATTAATTGGGCATATGAAAATTGTGAAGAACATATGTAAATGTAACATAAGAGACCAAGTACAATGTGAACCTTAAAGTTTGCCTGCATAATACCACTATGGAGCTAGACATTTTGAAAGTACCTTTTCATGGCCACAACTGGCACCATCTGGTGCTAGGCCCGGGTCAATGCTGTTCAGCCCCAGGTCCACGATGGCAGATCGACATGTGAGCAGCTGGTCGCCCTCTGTGATGAACGATCGGGACAAGATAGCTACAGATTCCATGCCAAACTCCAAGCGCTCGTTTAGGTGTGTGCAGTGCAACATGCCACACAAGGTATCCCTTAAAAAGGTGCAGTAATTATTATAAAGTCATGTTCACTCTGCCTTCCGTCAGTGAAAGTAGGCCCTCTCCTTTCAGTTGACTACAACCTCAAAAAAAGGAAATATTGGTAAAAACAATCAATTGGTCTTAGGATCACTACTGTATAGCAAAAAAAGCCGAAGTCTTCTCGGTAGTGTAACCATTTTGATAAAGTATACATTAGTTAAAATCTGTAATTTTAAATATGACTGTGAAGGTTTCAGATGAACTTATGACAGAAATGTATCAGACACGATTGAATGCCACTGCAAATGACACAATTTTCATGTTAACATTTCTATATTATGCACATATTTGGAGGTAGAATAGCCCTCATAGAAGTTTTAAAAAAAATTGTTCCAATACTGCCATTTCACTCAAGTTTCACATCAGTTTAATGGATCACAACTTACTCGTTAGTGCAGCTTTTGTATGTTTTGTTGACTCGAAAGTAGCCGCAGTTGCCAATGGCTGTGCCCTTACGATTGTGGTCAAAGCATTGCCTGTCCGACATCTGCCCTGAGGGTCCCCACAACAGCTTGCACTGGTCAGTGTGCGACCGACACTGACCGTGAAAGCAGAAAGCCTAAATTTGAAATTCGTAATTAGCCTTTTCACCATTTTTCATTTCATTTATGACCTGAAACTACCAAGCAATTTACCCGTCCACCCTTGCAGGCATAGCCATCTTGTTTATAGACATCGGCAGGGCAGAACTCTGCCCGGCCATCACAGAACTCGGGAAGGTCGCACTCATTCTCTGCTGAGCGGCATGGAGTGGCTATAGACTTCACCTACATAGTAGAAACAGGTGTTGGTCAGTCATAGTTCATACATTGGTAAGGGCAGTCAGCAGGAAACAAGGACTCACCTGACACGTGCTGAGGTCGCAGCATCGCCCCGAGGCACATGACGCATTGGCAAACAGTGTACAAGATGAGGCGTTGCAACAAGGATTATCACAGAACTATAGAACGAAAGTGTGTCATGATGTGGTCAAGAATCAAAACCTTTCAAACCTATTGATAGGTTTCACATGACAATAGCGTTTTAGCTATTTTCACCAGGAACACAAACCCACCTTCTTCAAGCCACAATCACACTGTTCACCAGGTTCAAGAAAGCCATTTCCACAAACGGGTCCTTCGATCTTCGTAGGAATGTTGCGGAGACAATAGTCCATGCCATGCTCAAAGGCAAGCTTCAAGTATTCGAGCGAACAGGAGGACCAGTGGGTTGGGCTAGTCTGACTGAAAGGCATTTATTCATCTTTTAATCTTTGTTGTGAATTGCTGGTTGGGGGAAGAAACTTTTTGTTTCATACCTAGAAGCTGGGGCCATGATGCACTTGTCCTCTGGGCAGATGCAGTCATCGTCATCATGTTCCATCCCAAAATTGTGACCAAGTTCATGAGCAACAGTTGTGGCCACCAGCCCTACAACTGGGTTGTGGTCCTACCAATGCAAAAAGTATTGCCATTAAAACAGGATTAAATGGAACGATTGAGAAGACATGAAAGTATGGCAATTTGGAATAGCCATTTTATGAAATTCAAAGGAACCATGTATGATTTCAAGGATTTGCAAGAAATAGTGCAGCCATACCTGGCACATTATTTAAATTTGACTAAGTCAATTGTGAAACAATGCTTACCATGTTTACACCTCCTGAGTATTCATATGTACAGATCGGACCCTTGAGAGCCTTTCCAACAACACCACCGTTGAAGGCAATACCTCTGAGGGAGACAAAATTGGCCGTGTTGGATCAATGATCTAAACAGTCCGAGTGGCATGAAATCTGGATCTGCTAATATTATAATAAAGTACTTACGTGACAAGTTGAGCATTGTCATTCGGGTGCTCCTGCACCAATCTCTCGCGACGGTAGTACAGAAAATTGGTCAATGTGGTATCACCATCCTGGGAGAGGGTTATCTCGTCAAATTCTGACCACACAACTATGCCTACCAAAGCGATGAAGATGTTTAGGGGTGCATATAGCTGTAATGAAAACGGACATATCATAACCATGTTCCATACCTTGTAATACCAGGCATGTTCAACATAATCACCATGAGAACCTACCGCATTGGCAATGTTGGCAATCTCTTTGCTTCGTGCTATGACAGCCGCAACATCACTCTTCATCTCTTTGTACTGAAAAAAAATGGCAAATTGTTAAACTACTGGCCACAATGGTTTTGGTATTGGTGACATAATGATCACTGTTGGAGCAAATATCCATGGCTCCTGCATCTCATGCAAGAATAGTTGTATCCTTAGATTTCAGTTATCAAATTTGACACCAAGGGAAGCGATGGTCATCATTCATAATATTATTGGGCAGATTTTTTAATAATTTTTTTTTTGCACCACACTTGTGGTACCTGTTGCATTACAGAACAGTGCCAGCTTTTGCTGAACTGGTACAAAAGCTAGCGGTCACCCAGTTCTTACCAGCCGATTGTCATTGACTAATACTAGTTCCACATAGCGAGAGTTGCGGTTACTGTTGTAAGGGGGCTGGATTTCGTCCAGGCTCCGTCGAAGCTGAAATTCAACAAACGTTTGATTAGTTAGTAACCGACATCTAAGGCATTAATTGTTATCAGAGTTAGAGAAATGTCCTACCCTTGGTGGAAATGTGGAATGGAATGGCTCGTGTCGCTTCGAGTTTTCATAGCCTGGAAAGGGAATAAGCTTGATTCAGACACCCGGAGTATGTTACATAATGAGAGCAGGGAGAAACTCTCACCGCAAGTCCAGTTGTTAGCTTTGATGTCAGAGTGCCTGTAGATGTAGTGCTTGCTTTGTGAACCATTGTGTGGTACTGGCTGGATATAGTGTAGCTCGTGGCCATCATAAATAACGCCACTAGAGAAAATGAGTGAAATCATGTAAGAGGATAAATTTGATAAACTACCCGAAAAGACAATGACGGACTTACCTCACACCGTCACATGTGCTTATAGCTGCCCAGGATTCGGGAATGCCCCGTAAGCGACCTTTGTAGTAGCAATGAGTGATATCCTAGTGGAATGACAAAAGGTTTGGTTAGGTTGTGCTAACTGTTCATTGCATTTTTCTGGGTTTCAGAATTCAAATCTCCACTTAAGAGAATTTAAGACAGGCTACATGTAACCTCGTGACTTACAAAAACTAGATTTTCAACAGTAAACGAGTGTTTAAATAATAAAATCATTAATCAACTTGCTGTTCTGAAATATTGAAAACTTCTTTATAGAAATTTACCAAAATGGGCATATTACTTGGAAGATACAGCTGTAGATTGCAACAAAAAAACTTGCAATTCAGCATGTGGTCTTTAGAAAAATATACAGTATTTATTTTTGACATGACATTTTCACCAGTGAATCAAATAATGATATATATTTAACTTTTAAAGAGTTTAACTTTTTGTGAAAAACGCATTTAAAGGAGAGCACAGCTGATACTGTTATGTGGCGCTGCACGGATGAAGCGCTGTACCTTCACAAATGGTCGCTTTGTCACCACCTTTCCTTTATAATGGTACTTCTCAAAGTGATTAGCGGGAAATAGCTCCCTAAAAAGATGATACAAACGTGAATTAGTCCTCAATTCCCATGCACTGCTCTGATTTGTTTCCATGTGGAAATTTTCTGCTCACATGCATACCTATTTAATTGTAAATCTACTATATATTCTCTATCGAACGCTTCCACGACTAAACTTAGTTGATTCACGTGTCCAGCCTGGAAAAAAAGGAAAAAAAATTATGGTCATACAAATGACATCAGACACAAAAGTCTGCAGAATTCTTCGAGGCAGTGGTTAAACTATCAAGCTACTGTATAACACCTTTACTTATCTGGTAATTATTCATCAAACACAATTTGAATTAACTAACTAGCACAGTATGTACAGTATCTACTAAAGGCTGAAGTTCAGATGCAGGTCCTGTACTTGAGATCGGTCATTCTTACACAAAGGCAATCTTGAACCAAGTTCAGATGCATGTCTGCACTACACTTAAAATTGTGTATACAGATTTATACCGTACATGTACGTGCAAAGTTCAGATTGAATTAGCTGCTACTCAGTTCAGTTTCAAATAATCAATCTTAAGAATAGGAATATCATGTCAAAGCATACATGTATTTTATTGAAATTATACACAAATTGATCAACCTCAGGTTTTATTTCTGAGAACAATCATTAGTCCCAAATTAAAAATCATTTCTCAGTAAAGACGCGCAGTCTCAAAGAAAAGTACATGAGTTAATCTTGGGAATGGGATTTGAAATTCGGTTTCAGCATCAAGCATGGAGATGCATGCTTCAAATATGGTCCTGGAAATCAACTTCAAAAATTGCTACCTTCGATCACAGTTTCACAGCAGGGTCACAGTTTGACAACTTTAAACGTTTTCTACATTGCAGATACGCTTGATAAGTGTCAGCATAAAATCTGCCTTAGTCGTAAATTGCAACCCACCATGAATTTCAGTACCTTGAAACTCCCGGTCAGGTCAAGAACGTTTTGTTTTGGGCAGAGTCAGATGGCTCTAAGCCTCTTCAGTGCTGTGGCGACGCGCCCTGCCCATCGCATTAATTATTTTCCCATGTCTAAACATTGGGCATATGATGGAGATAAAAAGGGGGTTAATAGCGCCCTATAAATGAATAATTTAGCAATAAAAGATGTAAGGCCCGTCAAGGACTCTCGGGATCCTGAATGGGCGGATCCCACATTTCGGCCATTTTGTTATGGGGGACGTTGGGAAGAGGGGATGGGGGCGTTTACGGGTAAACAATCAGTTCAGATTACCTCGCCACAAGATAAAGCGGGCATAAAATCCCCTTTATAATCGTTGAATAGAAAATAAGCATCCTTTAAAGTCATTGTGGACTTTTCGTGTTAAGTACTCTTACACAGTTACACTATAAGGGTAAGAATACATGTACATTGAATGCTTATTCCAAGCGCTTACCACTCTGCGCTGTGTGCAACTACAAGGTGAAGCATAAGTCTGTAAAGTCTTGTTGCATATAGGCCTACTGTATTAAAATTTTACAATATTACAAATCGATTCCATCTCATCACTTTCAGTCCATAAATTATATAGTATTTTTGTTTTTTGTTCGATCCGAAAACAGACTTATGTCTCACCTTGTAGTTGTACGCAGAGTGGTAATTAGCGTCTGCAATAAGCATTCAATGTATTCTTACCCTATTACTGTATGTGACTGGCATTAACCGGGGTTAAACCGCCTAGCTTTTATTACCCTTAAATCAAAATTTGCAGGTACAGTAGCTTCCATCGATGTCACTGACAAGTTTACAGTACATCCCTTAATTTCTGACAGCGCATGCAAGAGCTTGGTTTATACTGTACATTACATGTACTGTACATGTACAAGTTCATATTGCATAACAGCCAATTTTATAAGGTTACTTGTCATTGAAAGCACAGTATATAACGTGCTAAAAGTCTTTAAAAATTATCCTTACAGTGCAATTTTGTGTTAAATATTAGTTTTAATTATGACCATTACATGTCATCGCAAATTCCTGTATATATATATTGTACCAATAAACGCCTTTGAATTGATTGGGTGTTTTTGTGACATCCCAAAAGCGCATGTAGTGCGTGTAAATGTACTTCTCTCAGAAGCTACTGTAACTGTACACGTCTATAATTGGTATGTCACCGCCGCCTATTTCGTTAAATGTACTGTATTTTGGCACTTACGTCTGTTTTTGTCCTCACATCACGTTTCGACCTGTCATGTAGCATATATGGTGTAAATTGTTGAAATGTATGGAATGCATCGGATGGCGTTTCATCTGAAAAATACAAAGTAAGTTTAATCAATTTGGGAATCATTTGGAATGCATCGGATATGGCGTATCATGATCATGTGAAAAATGAAAGTAATTTGCTGTTAAGTCATTTTGAAACAATTTCTGGTCAAGTTGTATAGGGACTTAAATATTTCGTCTTGGTTCGACGATTTTGGTGGAAAACTCAACTTTTTTCAATAAATATGATGTAAAATCGAGAAATGTTCAGAGAAGGGTTACGGTATGTATAGGAAATTAGGAATAACTACAATAACATGTACTGTACATGTATACACGAAATAACTGGACATACAACGTGGTACAAGCAGGAAAATGTTCGCTACACATGTCAATTAGGATAAATTAAGGTTATAGGGAAAGCCTGAAAAATTGTGAACTCTCAAGGAAATACATGTACTTATTTAAATTTTAAGTAAGCGACAATTGTGAGGGAATTAATACGGAGCAGGTGCTCATAAGGTGTGCAACTGTGCATATAAATAAATACTGCATACATGCAGTCAGGAAAATGTTCCCAACTCTATAGGCAAAATGTAAGGTCAGGAGAACCTTGAAAACTTTAAAAATTGTCCGTTTTCAATGACCGACTTATCCCTTTCGGGCCCCTCTTCAACCCTTATGGCCGCGACTCAATGACCTTCCCTGCTGGATTTAATTGGCGTGTAATAACAGTAAACTGCCAAATCTAACGGCGCTTCGCTATAAAACGTTCCGTCATCCCCTATCGGATTTGCGTGAGAAATGGTCATGGGATCGTCTCGCTCCATTTCTCGGTTCAGATTGCAAAATTCAATTAAAAACAAGCGAAAACGAAACATGAACGACGGATATTATTACACTTGTGAAAAATGCATTGGTCATCATTGCAGTCCCAAAACGCTGGCCTGCATATCTCTGACATCCTGTATAGACTTAGGCCCTATAGTCATACTTTGTAAACAAAGATGAGCCAAAATATAAAAAAGGGCATTCGCAGATCAGTTGTAGCCATATCTTCCTTACTTTTACCCTGACAAATATGCTATCAAAATGTAAAACAATTGTGATTCAAATTTCCAATGACCGATGGATCTAGTATAAAGCGGCGCATGCGCACTAAACATTTATAGTGAGTCTGATCGGCCATTTGTTCGATTTGTGAAAAATGTAATCGAAGCCGCGATAAAGGTGGAGCTTAATCTACATTTACGTCTACATCTACGTAATATCCTGAGTGCCGCTAGTATTATCGTACGAAAACGACTTTATAATCTTACGTAATATAGGATAAGGGATGGAGAAAGCGTAGCAGACTAAATGGAACTCAAATCAGAAAACGGTATGCAAGTTACGCAAAAATCGCAAAATACGCATGTTTACCGTCGGTGCTTGAGTTGCCCTATTATTTGAAGTTGGAAACTACTTGAGGTTCCACAGGAAACTATAGGAAAGGGTAAAGCGCGATTTTTCGTCCGGGAAGGTTTGAACGTGGTGCTAGTTTTCGACAGAAACCTTTATTTTTGGGTTAAAAAATGCTGCAATTCGAAACTAATGTTTTATTTCCATTCGAAGGAAAGTTGTTCAAATTTTTTGAAATGCTGGTTTAATAAGCCCTGGAATAAATAACCTTCGCAAAAAAGGTATAAACGTTTGTCGGAGAATAATGGTGCTCACTGTCGCATCCATAATTACCGACATCCGGCGATGTCATTGTTTCCAACTGTGATTCATTGACTGCAACGTGGCCACACCAAGAGAACAATTTAGGAATACATTGTAAATGAAATCAGAAAAATGCACTAGAAGGACATGATGATGCAGTACTACCCAGTTCTTTTGTTTTATACCAATGCCTGTTTATTATGCTGCGGTTTTCGGTTGAAAACCGATGAGATTAGAAGCGCAGATTACTCAAATGTCACTTAAATTTGTGTCCTATATCTAGTAAAAATTGTTTGCGGAAAAATAATACATGTACGTGCAAAATGTTGAAAATTAAAGATATTAGCAACGTTTCTAGGCGCTAGCTCCTTTTAAAATACTGGAGCAACTTCTGTACTAGGATGAGAAGATAATTGTGGTACAATGGCAAGGCGTGGAGAGATCCAGTTTATGTATATAATTGCTCCAGGCAAATTGGCACGGAGATTTGGTGTGTATGCACTAGGCGCGATTGACTGTCAGTTAAGGCGGCCATTAGCGTTTGACAACCCCGTTGGCTGATTAGTCGTTATCGAACGCGCCGCCACTTCCGGTGTTCGCCAATCGGTAATGAGCCGGGAGATTGCCGAAGAGCAATTAGTTTCCTAACGCGGCGATTAATGCTGATGAGAAGTGAAAAATCAATAAAACGTTTCTCACGGGACGCCCGTTGCGCCATCAATTGTGGATTAAAGATAACGGCCCGTTCAATTTTGTTTTCTGTACTCTTCAAGCACGAATATCCCAGTACATGGGAGCAGCTAACGATCTATTAGATCGATTAAGAACCCTAATCGAACTATACGTATAAAGCTATTTAACCCTGCACCACTAAATCCAGCCATGGAGTTTGGTGCAACAGGTGAAATGGAATTCGATAACAAAGACGATGTACCATCGTGCATGGACGACAAGAAACTAGAAATTCGTGAGGCTTTTTCGAGGATGGCGCTCGTTTCAATTGCACAAGCGTTCTGGCATCTTTTGGACTGTACTCCTTTCAATAACATCTCGATGTCATACATGTATACTGCGAATTGTCATTGATTGTACAACTTTCAGTAGCATGTTCTGCAAGAACGAGGACATCAGTGTAATGAATAACCTGCAAGAACCTAATTCAAATTAATGCTAATGGCTGAGAGCACGGTGACACTTATTCATATACATGTAGGTTGCCAACTTATTTCGAACCAGTGTCGCGCAGTGGTTATTGCAGACCCTTACCATTAGGCGACACTGGTTTTCAACCTACATGAATAAGTGTCACCGTGCTCTCAGCCATCACAAATTGCAAGAAATTGATGAGGCATTGCGCCTTTTCAATGGACAATATTGCTTTCAAGCGAATTTGCAGTAAGAAAGCGCGACTGAGGAGTGATGTCACGGACAGCTATTTCGTAAACTGCACGCATTTCATCAGCATCAAATCTTAAATTGTCTCGTCTAATGACCTTCCAAGATGGCGACCGAAATAAGTATGTGAGCTCAAAAAAGGCCACAAGCAAGGCAAGCAAACAACAGAAATAAAGCGGACAGGCCAAGAGCTCCGCGGGAGATCATGCAACCAAAATCTTGCGTCATCAAATTCTTCGAGATTCTCAGAAACCGCTTTTTTGTTTTTTTTGGCTCGGGTCCCTTTTGAGCTGCTTCTCCTGGGTTTTCCTACACTTAATTTGCAAATTCTTTGATGACGTTGACGAAAAATGATTAAAAAACCATCAATGACTTTGTTATTGTCTATATACGTTAGCCTCCCAAAGGTGACTGCAATTTCAGTTTATGAACACGTTCAAAGGCCACGTGGCCTTTAATTAAAAAAGCAAGCTGAGATGTCGGGATTCGCACATCTTGCACAGGAGTGGCACTTGTTACGTAACAGGTACCAGAAGGGGATCCACACGTGATTTGCAAAATACATTACTGGTATATAGAGACGATGCTAAACAAGTTTGAGAAGGTGGTGAAGGACATTATGCAAAGCTAAATGTCATCGGTTGTTATCAAGGATTTTCAAGTGCATATGGTCCTTGAAGACTTTCAGGGATTTTAGATGGATTTTCATAGTAAAATGCTAAAGATATGGATGGTTGTGTAAGGTTTGGAAGGGGGCACAATGGAAACTATATGTAGGGATTGCGAGATGATTGTCGACGATTTTACAGATTTGCTAATGACCTATATAGTTTTCGTTTGGGCTATACAGTAAGATTCTGAAAAATCTACTGGAGATGTTAAGATTTTCTTGAAGAATTTTATGAATGTAAATTGATTCTGTGTGGTAAACTTGTTTATTTACATCACGGTAAAAACTTTATTTAATGCAGTAGGGCTGGGCTTTTATCTATAGGAATGAGATTATTTAAGAATTCTAAAATAATTTTCTAATATTTTTAGAATAGGTTCTTAATGATGTATTATAGCATGTTTATGTTGTGTTCGGAGATTTGGAGGAAACAACGTAAAGGCCGGTTCACATCGAACTGATCTGTACCGTAATTACGTCAGGTGCGTCAAAGCGCCTGCACACATGACAGTAGGCGGGGCTAAATGACGTTTACATGACAGTAGGCGGGGCTAAATGACGTTTACACGACATTTGCAACCGCATCCGTACCAGTTGAAGTTGATCCAAATTTTCCCGTCTGATCAATAATTTTAATCGTTATTCGGATCTGTTTGATGTGAACTGGCCTTAAGTTAGTAGAGATGTTGTTAAGGAATGCTGGGTATAATGGAACATACTGTACATATATTTAGGGTTCTTGGTTGATTTTTTAAGATTTGCAATCTGAAAAGATCTTCAAAGGCAGAGATTTTATGATATGCAGTACTAAACAAACTGAGAATTTTATAATGCTGAAAGATTGAGCTATTTTGAGACTGGCTATACGCAAATTGCTATAGCTTGGGATAAACAAATGGCGCCACTGGGCATTTTCATTCAATGATGTAACTTCCGCTTGATCCCCAGGGCAATGCTCCTGGGCCACTTCCGCTAAGTAAACTGCCTTCCGGGTGCTGTCCAGAATCAACATCCGGGGAGACTCTGGGCCAGTGGATGCCGTTATTC
Organism: Ommatoiulus sabulosus; assembly: GCA_034697705.1. NCBI lineage: Eukaryota > Metazoa > Arthropoda > Diplopoda > Julida > Julidae > Ommatoiulus > Ommatoiulus sabulosus. Next base: position 13,505 of record JAQGAO010000936.1, on the reverse strand, counting down.
ACCATTTCCTGTCCGTTGTGAACCTGTGGCCTTTTCATCCAAGTAGATTAGAGGAAGGGTTGAGAAAGGCCAATCCTTAGTAACTGATCATGGAATTAATGTATAGATTCATGGATTGGCCATGCTCCAGTTTCCAATCTATCCTGGTGCCTAGCAGTTGCCCTACTACACCATAGATGGCGCTATTCAATTCTTCGAAAGGGGCGTGAATTTGAATTCCCCGCAAATATTTTCAAACATCACATTTTAACGCCATATTAAACGAACAGACTTCTGCAAGCTATTTTTTCGTAGCGTCGCCTATCCAGTTGCTAGGAAATGCTTACACCAAACTGCGGTTAGGGCAATCCGTGGAAAACGTAGCTTTTAATTTGCAGTACCATCCGGATCCGAGCTAATTGTCGATTACTGAAGAGTTTTGTCAGGCACCAACCACAATTATAACAATTCTAAAACCGCATCAATACGACATTAGCAATAGACCCATAATTGTTTTATGCAGTGTGTAAAAAATGAAAAAAGGGACGGGCGGAAAAAAGCATCGATATTTTCGTATTCCGGGCCAAGGTAATCCTTTCGTATACGCAATGAAAAGCTGTTTTTTAAGGTTGTTTTTTTTCGGTTAGGCCTCAAGGAATTACGCAAATTCAAGAATAGCTAACTAAATTGGCAGCCTTGACCGGGCTGCCAAAACGAAAGTAAAACGATAGACGACGAGAGAACGGGATGTCGGCAAAACGGCACTTCCTTATCAGAAAAAAAGCGTTCGTTTCCTTTTCGTTGAGACGATTTTATAGGCTGACAACGTAAAATCACGGTATACTGTGGTAAAATCAGATCGAAATTGCGAACCAGAATTAAGAATTTAAAGACTGGGCGCGTATATAGGATCTGGTGTATAGAATACAAAAAAGTACAAGTATACATGTAGTTAGTTCCCCACACTGAAAAAAAAATACATTCTACATGTAAGTATAATTAGATTGGAACTCTGTAGGGCATTCTCATCAATGTATTAGTGTCCCAATCTATACATACATGTATTGTCAGATGCATTTCTGTTCAATGTGGGTTACGATCGTAAAGCGAATAACCGCGAGGGTAAAAACCTGAAACGGTAGTTTAAACGTTCCCGTTTATTTGCTAAACGAAGGAAATATCTGAAAAATTCATTTCCCCGCAAAGGATTCATAGTAGTAATTCGTTCCGCCTACATACTGTACAGTATGTCATTAAAAAACTTCCTGTGGGTGTATTTAATTTTTAATGAGGCAATAATTGAAAAAAAAAACTTAATTTAACGGTCGAATTTGAAGCGATCGTATATACCGAAAAAAATTATCTATAATTGTAAGGATTACACTACTTGGAAGATAGATCTTAATGAAGTAGGAAAATCTTTACTTTTACCAATGAAAGCATTTGCTTTAAGGTCATTCAAGATTCGGAAAATCGCAAAAAAATGGCTCAATTCGCGGTATTTTTTTGGAAATATAATAATTGAAAGAAACTGAAGATTTTCAAGTCATAACAGTTAATAAAATCAGCAGATATAATACAGCAGGGTTTCTTAACCTTTTCATCATCATGGACCACTTGTAATATTTAAACAATCTGACGGACCCCTTACAAACTTAAGTGTAGGGCAGGTTTATTACAGTATATTATTAGTTATTGTTATTATTTTTAACAACTTCGTGGACTTAACCACGAAGTGGTTTCTTAATCCCAGGTTAAGAAACCCTGTAATACAGTATTGTTCTTATATCATCAGGATCTGATCTTCTAGGATCAGAGTAACCTGAGTAAGAGCGGTAGCTTAATGGTAAGATTAATCCTGAAATGACTAAGATTAGTTTTTAAACCCTGCATTTAAATCCGGAAATAGTGATATGCCGTTAATGCATGTACAGCACATTTAAAGTTAGTATCGTTCATCGTGTCATTTACACTGTATATATTTTATGTTTGTTTTCAAAGCGAAAAAACGCATCGCTTGCTGTACTGGCCTGACTCAAGCAATTTCTTTTCAAGTTACAATGCGGAAAGTGCATTTCTCATTTTGAATAGAAAAATAAATTGCGCTGAAAATGGCTCTGAGAAACCCGTGGCAGCTGGCGGCAGACATGCCGAAAAGGGGTCGATTTTCGGAATGTTTTCCCAAATTTAGAACATCAACAAAATGCCTTCAGGCAGTAAATAACTTTAAATGTGTCGCAGAAACGCATATCCCGTTTTTCATGAGCAGGAGAAGCATTGTTCCAAGACCAAACTTCCGACCACTATAGACGACTGCATTTCGTCAATAACTCAAGTATCCATCTTCGCAACACCACATTATTGCTAGCTCTTGAGTAGAACGTTACAAAACGAAGATAAACAACACAAGCTTTACATCTATCCATAATAGTTTCCGAGATATTGGTTTTCTCACGTATATAGGCATCTGAATTTCGTTATACCAATTAGGTTGTATGAAGATGGCCGCTGCATACAAGGGTATATATGCTAATTGGTTAGACAAATTCACCTCAAGGTTGTCACCGTTTTTAAACAAACTGCCAAGAATATACTGTAGTATAGGCCTACGATTCGTAAAGCTTCTTTCCGAGATCCCCTCCCTATTATAAAAGATATTTTAATACTAAAATGCGTTTCAAACTTGTTTCCATTCCAGTACTTTGTATACAACAGCATTTTTCAACTACAATTTTCGTTTAAATTCTTAGAAACTTTTTTTTGCTAGCGATCGTTCAAGTTGTTGAAGGAAAAAGTTTTGAGCATAGCAACAAATTTCATTTCAATTTCTACAAACCTGCCATGGCTAGAATTTCCACATGAAATTAAACGGAGAATTTTAAGTTTAAAAATGGCCTTGCATAAGATTGTAAACGATATATTTGGCCATAAAATAGTTTGTTGAAACATTAAAGAATATTTTGGCTAAGAATTTGCTTTATGAAAACCGGAAAATATCGCAAAAAATCCCTTTAAATCAGGGCAAAAACGCAACATTTTTATAGAAATAAATTGAAAATTTGCTAGCGTCCAGCAGGTAATTTATTTAATGCATTCTTTACAGATTCCTTGGTTCGTTGGAAATAGAGAAATCCGGGTCAGAAGGCGAGAGCATCGGAAGATTCAGTGATTCACAACGCAGAATTGTAAGCACCACTGAGGCGTTCAAAGGTCAACAGCACAGCGTGATGAATAGCCATGGAACCAAAACAACTACCAAAAACAGGATTTCGGACGGTTCATCTCGCGTTTCACAGCCCGGATTCAAGGTGAATCCCAACTCGCCCCGGGGTGAGTCAACGCACGTGTTACGAGGTGAGTCACCATGCAGCGCCATCTTTGTGTCAGCGTGAACCTGGCATCGCAAACGAACGGGTTGCTGTTTCCGTTCGGGTGCTACGGGAGAATTTGCATCATTTATGACTGTACAGAAAATAAGAGGTCTGGAAAACGTAGATTCCTCAGCAGGTGATTCACGAGTCAAACCTCTCCTCCCCCACGTGTTGTTCCTCGAGAAATGTGAGGGCAATCCAGAAGCGATTTCTCTAGTCAAGATCGGAGCCAAAACTGAATTTTGTTATAATACGGTTTCAGTCTCTCCGATAGCGTGAATCTTGCGCATTTGTCAAGTTTGAATCTTGAGGGAATTCCCGATAAAAAGACTTCGATTTTCAAAGAATGTAACTTGAGGGAGAAATTCTTTTTTATGAAGGCCTTGAATGACTCATTCTTAAGGGAAAGGTGGATGAACAACCTTTGAATGATTCTTCGTATAATTAAGGAAGATATACAGTAAGAAAACATTGAAAGATATGTGCATAAGACGGATTTTTATGACTTTTTTCGAAACATCTTTTGCTCGAAACCGTTTTGGACCTTTTTTAAGAAAATTTTGATAGGTTGGTTCTTTAGTGAGAAATCCGTGTTTCGGACGATTCTGTTGAGATTATCTCATGATAAAATGCCGATGAATCTCGCGTGGTTCCTGATAATTTTGACAAAGTTGACAATTGCTGAAATTGAAACAACATGCTGAAATTGATGGAAAAGAAGCATGGTGAAACGTTTTTGATAGTATACGATGAATCTTGACAGATGCTGCGACAGTGAATCAATGCTTCCTTGGCTGCAGAATCTTTCAAGATTGTTCATTATCTTAGATTTATTTCTCCGACTGGAAGATCTTACGGGATTCCTTGTCGTAGGCTACTCTATCTATAAAGAGAGTCGTGAATCTTCTTAAAAAGTTTCCTCGATATACAGTGAATCTTGGTGGATTTCCTGAGGAGACGATCATTGCAATAACGACGGATTCCCCAAAAAAGTATGACAGGGAAATGTCACTGGAGTCTGTTCACCTCGATCGTCAAGGAGTCGATTCTCCTTAAGTACCATATTTTCCCTAGAAAACACGAGGGACTTTGACCTTGACCTAACCGGGGTCGCCAACTCCAGAAACAATGAAAACAAACGGCGCATTCACTCTAGACGTCTCTGGGCGACAAAGGCCTGCATGGATGGGTTATTGTTTGCAATGTTTATTTTAGGAACAGTCAGAGAAATGTTTGCTCCCTGTGGTTCTAAAACACAGACTTAAAATGCGGTACTATAAGGACCGACCGCCTTGAGCAGATCGAGAAAGAGTTGATGAGTGCATGCTTCGTAAATGACAACAAAAGTGGTGCAGTTTGAAATGTTTTCTATCTATAGGGCGAATTTCAAGTGTTGCCGATTGAAAATGTTCTTTGGAACAGTTTGGATAATCAACATAAATGTTAAAAGGTTATTCGGTGCATGGAAGCTAGAAATCGGAATAGAAACAACTTTCTTGATAAGTGGTGCAATTTCGGGGAAATAAATATTGATTTTCATTGGGAACATAATGGAATGGACATTGTGGGCCATAAGACGTTTGCGCGATATGGTATAGTTGCCATGTTATTATACATGTATATGCCAATTTTATTTGGTGTATAGACAGACTCCACCATATCTTGGTGGAGTTTATAGTTTGTTGAACATCAGGAGTTTGTGGAATACCCCTCGATTTAACGGAGTTGTTAAGCATTAGGTGTGACAACTGCCCTTGGATTAAGAGCGGATGTTTCCTATCATCGGACACTAACGATGTGTTTGGGTCAAAGTTCGTATTTATCGGCAATCCGAAGAGCTCCGAGTAACACGATTACTGTTAAAACTGACGTTATGACGCAAGCCGATAATAGAATAACGACATCAAACCTGTTCTTGAAATTAGTGCAACTCAAAAGAGCTGCATGGTTACCAGAAGTATTACGTCAGTACAGGTAGTTTTGAAAAAAACTATAGACTATATATACTGTGTAGAATGTCAAGCTTGCAAAATGGTCGATAATTTAGGGGTTCTGGAAGTCAAGGATTCTTAAATGAAAGGGATTGGTGGAAATCTAGAATGTTGTGGTATATCAGGATTTTGAAAAGTCAATGGTTGTTTGGATTCTTTGAATGACATATTAAGGATTTTCGGAGTCTTTCTGTCAATATCAATGGATTTTAAAGATTCTATTAAAAGCATTGGAACCTAAGGAATCTACTGTATTATGCGGCCGGGACTGACAGATTCTTTAATCGACAATGGGTTTTGAGATTCTTCTGAATGTCAATTTAAGGGATTCTGGAAAAATGAATTTCATGAATCCTCGAAAAGAATTTTCGCGACATTCATTTGAATGTCACGGATGGCCCGTTTTCCATGAATAGTAGGATTTCATAATCTCGACAGAGATTTTGGTAATATGCGAGACAAAGTTGAATGATTGTGTCGATTGTGAGCAAATCTTCCTGATGAAAAAAAAAGATAATTTTCTCATCATGAGGATTTACGCGAACAACTCGGTGATTTCAGGAAAAGCCGAGATCTTTGTAATTTTCGGAAAATGTCAAGAAACTGACTTGGCAGATCTTGTTGATTCATCGGCAGTGAGACGCTGCTTAGCAGCCGGCAATCGACTTTCATTTTGCGGTTTCATCACTCCCTGGAGAAATTGTGCAGATGCGCGCAGCTGCGCAACATTTGCGAACAAAGAAAGCGTCTACTTTCCACCTTATGCAAATGAGAGCTCCTCGCGACTCGGACACGTCTAGATTTCCCCGCTGGCCAGGTGGACGGTTAACCGGTCAGCGTTCCAAAAGCATTCCGAGCATTACGCACTCGGCGAGGGGTCAATCAGCTGAGAAATGGAACACGTCAGCAATACCACCCTCGCATCAATGGACGATGACTAAGAGGTCGAGCGAAACAGCTGTTGATCAAGTCGCTGAGCAAGATCATAAAGGAACACGGCCGCTGGCGAGATGCGGTCATGCTAGAAATTCAAGGAATGGGTGGTCGCAATGTTCAATGCGATTTCGATAAAAATACACTTTTGTTCGTCTACTTGATTTTTTTGAAAGCTATTCTTGAAGAGTGCCCTCGCGTATCGCGGGTTTGCCAAATAACGATTATTTTGGAAATTTCTTTTGAATTTTCGTTCGACTTATTTAATTCCATTCAAATGTACAATTGGGAAATTAATAATGTTCCATACAGAATTTAAGATCATCAACAATGATTTTGTTTAATCGCAAATTCATGACCAACATCGGTTTTTGTGAAAATTATTTACTAAACCACATGAGATATCATTTATTGATAATACTTGGCATACCACACGTCAGCTGTTCTTGATAACACCATTTGTGAACAGTCCAAAAAAACGTGAGTTCGGAAGCCGTCGTACATGAGCGAAGGATTTCAGAACAAAATTGGCAAATCTGCGAATTTCGCAAATTCGCCATTCGTTTTCGAACAACCCCCCACCCAGACACTATGGCACTGCTGAAGAGTCCTACTTCCGCCCACGCCACCTCCGCCGCGAGCTGGGCGGAAGCGAGATGCGGGAGGCGATGCCCCCGAGGTCGACTCACCTGCCCTCTGACCTCGGATGGATCGGTAGCGGGATCGTGATCACCTGGCAACGATCCCGATCTCCGCACCCCGACGTAAACAGTAAACAAAACGGGATGGGTGTAAACAAGGAGGAAACACGAGCCAGCATCTCGGGATTCGAATCGTGCAAACGGAAATCCTGGCTCGTTCCGAATCGCTTTTCGGATCGGACGCCCGCTTCCGAGCGGGATTGGCCACACGGGGTTGGAAAAACGATGCGAAACAAGAAAGAAGGGGGGTCGTCAGCTAAGCCTTTCCACACCCTTCGGATTCCATGGCGCGCAGCCCCTAGCGGGCGAAAAGCCCCTCGAGCAAACCGGAAGCCCCAGCTGAACGACGAACGGAAGTGAATGGTCCTTACCTGTCTGGAGGATCCTTGAGCAGTTCGCTGAGGTATAAACGTAGAAAAAGAGGAACGCGAGCGAAGAGACGCGAACCAAAGCCTCCCTTAGCGCGGCCATTTCTGGAAGGCGAAGCCCCTCTCCTCTGTCTCTCCGCACTTTCGCACTTGCGCAGCTTCCTTCATCCGGGTCTCGCTGGAGGGAACGGCCCCTCGCCGCGCGAGGAACGCTGGGTAGCGCCGGGCTGCCAGACGCGCTAGGATTTTTTTCCCCAGCTGGCTAGGGATTCTAGGGCGGGTGGTCACAATGGCATTTGCCTTTTGTAAAATACGGGCTGCTGTAGTATCCTGGAAGACACCCTTTTGACATGTCTCACCAAACTGGCATCAGAGCTAACGAACAATTGCGGGTTTTCTTCGGGAAATGCCGAAATGGAGATGTGAGGCTCATCAAGGTTTCCATCGTCGAGGAGCAATTGTCCTTGGATGAGTACCGCGAACCACTCGGTTCCTGGGAGGAAGACTATGAACGGCTGACACTCCCATTGCTGGAAGATGGCCAACCTTGCTTTATTCTTTTCCGCCTGGATGCGTCTGAGGATGGCACCGGGTTCCAGTGGGTCCTCATTTCTTGGTCACCGGATGATTCGCCGATTCGTGAGAAAATGTTGTACGCTTCCACGAAAGCGACCTTGAAATTGGAGTTTGGAGGGGGACAGATCAGCGATGAACTATTTGGGACCACCACGGAGGACGTCTCCTTGAAGACCGTCCAGAAACATCGACGAGCGCAGGGTTCGCCCGCCCCGCTGACCTTTGCCGAAGAGGAACTTCTGAAAATCAAAAAGATGGAGGTTGGTGTGGATATTGGAATTGACACTAAACATCAGACGATGCAGGGCCTGGCTTTCCCCATATCTGACGATGGCATTGCCGCCCTGTTTGAAATGAGGGATGGCAAGCTTAACTACGTCCAACTGAGTATCGATCTGACCAAAGAAGAAATCAACTTGGAGGACACGCAGCCCACCGAGGTCTCCCAACTCCACCGCCGAGTTCCTAAAGACCATGCCCGCTATCATCTCTTCCGTTTTCCGCACGCTCATGAGGGAGACTACATGGAGAGCATATTTTTCATCTACTCCATGCCCGGCTATGACTGCTCGGTCAAGGAGCGGATGCTGTATTCGAGCTGCAAGAATCCTTTGGTGGAGATGATAGAAAACAAAATAAAGATTCCCATTGACAAGCGGATTGAAATATCCGAAGGCAAAGAGCTGAGCAAAGACTTCCTTCTAGACGAGCTCCATCCACCCGTCAACGTCCACAGACCCCAATTTGCACGGCCCAAGGGACCCCCAAATCGAGGTGCCAAGCGGATCACCAAACCCAAGCCAGAGGAAGGTGGAGTCACCGTATGAAACACCACATGGAAGAATCCGACTACACTGTAGAATGCCAGAATCCCACCGCTATGGTTGCATGAATTGCAGCCTTGCACGCTTCGAGTGATTTGGGAAGATACAATCATGAATCGCATCTCCCCACCCCCGACCTAATTGCAAATTGTTGATGAGCTGAATTATTGTTAAGATATTGATTTATACTTTGATATTTATGGGTTCCCTGAATACATCAATAAATTTGGCACTGTACTTTTGTACGATCGCATTTGTGGGATATTAAAAGGTTATGAATGTGGTTCCAGTTCTCATTTTACAATATGTATTGCATTGCACTTTACAACGATTAAATGAGTATAAGTGAGGCAGGCCGAATATTGGGGCAGTTAGGGGACCTATTCTGCGCTGTTTTTTTTTAAATCTTGAATTTTTCATTGCATCATGGATTATTCTGGAATTATCATGTTGATGAAATATCTAGCTAGTGCATCATGTTATGTCCTTCAGGTGTCCATGATAAAAGCTGCTTTTAATTCACCTAAATAGGAGGATGAGTCCCATCTATCCACCATCACAGGAAGGTAATCTGTTTACTTGATAAACAATATGCACCCCCAAAATTTTGAATAACTAATAGCACCATCCGCTACCAATGGAGAGTCCTGCTCAAGGTTCCCCCACTATTTTTCCTACATGGGGCTTCATCTTTGAATTTCTAAATAATAATTTGATAGACAGAAAAACATAAATTGGAGAGAATTATGAAGAACCTGAATTTGAATGGAAAATTGAAAATCTTACGGACTCGTGTCAAATGAAATTTTCAATATCATGGTAAATAAAGGCAATAGGTCTGAAATGCGCACCGGAATTCAGGTTATGTATGAACGGAAATATTTTTCGCTTATCTTTGTTTTCCAACATATTCGAAATTTCATTTTGCATGCAGATGCTTTTTATCGTCATAAAATGGTTTACGCTTCCAACTTGGTATAGTTTCTGAGACCATCTATTGAATCACTGTTAACCCTATATCACTGCAATATACTGATGTCCCAATTGTCATGAAAACAGCGAATTACTCAACCGAAGACGAAATTTATGGATGATCCCTCGTGTCGAATAATTTGTTGTTTACCAAGTGTTGAAATAAAAAAACTGACAAGATAGACAAAGAACAGTTGTGGAATAATATTATGCATTCTCAAATTTTGAATTTTGAAATCTCGATTTTATGAACTCATCAGCACGTGGCTCCTGCCGACCACACGGTGCGTTTTTTGGCTGGCGTAAGCCTCAACCTGTGCCTTAACCATTGGAAAATTAATCAAATACATGTAGGTACCCCGTTGGGTGATCTTTTTTTGAATACATATATTTCAAATTTGCCGCAATTTTGTCATTCAGCTTTACAATAGCGCTTTCTTCTATGTCCTTTTCTTAACGCCCATGAAAATCGCGATAGCACTTTAATGGGAGGTAGAAAAAATGATATATTATGGCGCTTTAGCTATGGAAAGTTAGTTTGGTCTGCCTATATCGTATTATAAAGCCAGTGTTAGGAATTTACGACGGTGCTAATGCCGATATTTGTTTTGGAGAAATGTAGATTAGATAACTTAATTTCTGAAATTAAAAACTTTTAGCAAACGTGATTAAAATCAAAAGATTTTAGTTACAAACTCATGAATGTATACATTATTTTTGTCAAAATTCATTTATATGACTTGCAAGATTCAGAAAATCCATTTTTTTTCTCCAAAAATGCCTTATTTCTATAGTAGGAATAGTACGTCATTCATAAAACAATGACGTAAAATTCACCAATGTGGAAGGAATGACGAATTCTCTGTAAAAGTAACTTATTATAAAAGAAATTTAATTGAAAAAGGCCGTTACTTTTTATTTTGAAAATGCCCTATTTTGCTTTCGGAAAATACTAATGTTATTCCTACACATGTACGTGTTTGAGTGAGACGAGACTTCCTATTGGCAACTTGTTTTACAAATAATATTGAATAATATAAATAAAATATTTTTCCACAAAACATCGATTTTTAAATCGTATGAATAATCCGAGTGTTGTCAAGTTTGGTTGTGTATAGGCAATTTGTTTCTCCTTTCATCGACTCCCCTATCAACTTGGAAGGGCCAAAATCCAACCAATTTGGGGAAATTCTCATTTCACCTGAAGCAAAATAGTGAAACGAATCCATTGTATGAGGACATTAAGCTCGTATTAATGCATTGATGCAAATCAATATGCATTTGATTTATGGGATATTTGGGATATTTCGCAAAGTAAATGAAAATATTATTTTCATAAATGGGAAGAGTAAAAACGGAGTCGACTGCATACTAACTGCGAATCTACAATACTGTATGTTGTAAATTGAAACACCCGATTATAAAGGTGCACCTTAGGCCTGCTAAAAATGTTCACTTGTCTAGGTTTTTTCATTTAAGCGGTTTTCACTTATCCGGTTTCATTTAACACACAAAACATATAGGGCAAAAATTCAGGGTTTGACCATTTGTTTCAATTATCTGGGTTTTTTTCATTTAAGCGGGTTTCACTTATCCGAGTTCGACTGTACCAACGTTCCTCAACATCCTAAGTTTTAAATTTTTAGTTTGTTAAATTTCGGAAAACTTTTAAAACTTGTTATTAAATAATAACAATTCGCTCACTTTTCACCAATCTTAATCGGAATAATTTCCATTCTATGTTGTTTTCCAAAGTGCACGAATATCAGTTGTCCATTCTCCATGGGAATTATACATGTATAGTTTTATAGGCATAACAATTATTTTTAGTAGGTAACAAATTAAGGTAAATAACTTGGAATTGCGAATTTCATATTTCAAATATCCCAAACGTTAACTTTAAACGATTAGCAACTTCATTTCCCGCCCGATGCGACATATACATGCATGCAGCGATCCTATAGACGGCGCTTCTTTAAATTCAAGTGATGTTTTTAATTTAAAATCAATGTGTGGAAAATGTATGCAAAAATATTGAAAATAGCTGATTAAAACTATCTTCGAAATATTCATACAGACAACGGAAATAGTGGAAGACAAAAAAACAAAGACAAAGCAAAGACAAAATTTCATTTTGGAATATCCCTTAAAAGCGCTATTTTGTTTAGAATACACCCCACGAGCGAACGCAGCGCCACTTCTCCAAAAGGGCCAGCAGCTTTGTTCACTCAGTATACATGTGTTGTTCAGCACGCACGCATTTTGCAGATTTTTTGGGGGGTGGGAGGATAAAAAAGGGATAATTTAGCGAAACGTAATTTTCTTAATCAATTTTACCTTCTTCGGGGCAATCAGGTGAATAGCAGCAATCACGGTAGTAAAAAAAAGACAAACAAAACGTTGCCCTAAGGGGCCATTAGTGCCATTTATCACCTTTTTTTTTTCGCTCTAGATGGACTTTTTTAAAAACAATCGGCGCCCTCCTCCAAAAAAATTCTAATCGGACTATATTGTGACTGCGTTGCGAACAACCAATATAAACAAAGCCTTGGGCTGCAGGCTCGCAAATTGCAGTCGTGGGGAAATAAAGATATAGTTGCGATCAAACAGCTGGCTGCTAATGGATGCGGGGCATCGAAAATATCAACTTAGTGACCGAAAAATGCCAGGTTTGTTCTTTAAAAAAATGCAGGAAATTAGTATTGATTTAGCGAAATTTGCGTCGCGTGAGGGTTTTGATGGGAAACGTCATTTGGAGGTTGTCCAATGAGGAACGCGTTTGCGGTCACGTGACGGTGACGTCCTGCAAATTTGCTGCGCGATGTTATAGTAACTTTTTAATTTTGTGTTTGATTTCGTGGCGCGTTTGATTTGGAGCATTGGCTGTATTTGCCGATAGAACGAAGCGATTGAGTGAAAGCGACGAAGTAGGCCTAATGAACGAACCACGAATCATACGGAGCCCCGTAGCGGAAGATACTTTTTTTTTTCGTTTTGTACGCGTTTTGCGTCATCATATACAAAAAAAAAATAATGTTCCGCTAGGGGGCTCCGTAGCCCCGTTTTGTGGCGCGTTTGATTTGGAGTATTTTAGGACACTACCTGGACGGCCCGGCTATGCCCGGGCTGTACTTACCGATGGAACGAAGCGATCGAGTGAAAGCGACAAAGTAGGCTTAATGAACGAACCACGTACGAAACATACGGAGCCCCGTAGCGGAAGAATGTTTTCTTTTTCTTTTCTTTTTTTCGTTTTGTACGCGTTTTGCGTCATCATGTACAAAACAAAAAAAAAGTAATGTTCCGCTACGGGGCCCCCGTATAAGCGCGGTCCCCGAATCAGGCAAGCATCTTTCAATTCATCCACAACGCCCGTATAACATACAGCTCTTCTTTATATAAGTATATATAGATTTGCTCCTGCATGAGGAAGAGGAAGGAGAAGGGGATTTATTTTGTGGGAAAATGTGGCGTGTTGGGAAACAATAAGGGTACTCAGACAGAAGCTTTACGAATGGTTCTTGTGGTAGTCTAGAATTCACGTTTGCGAAAGGAATGCAGTTTTATTACGGAGAATTCTTTTTTGTCTACAAATATTTTGACTATTCAAACTATCTAATTTCGGAATTGCTGTTTGTCAATGTGAAGTATTTTTTCTTCGTGTTGTAAAAAAATTAACTTAACAAAATATGTCAGCGATTGATAATACTGCCTAAGAAAAAATACCAGTACATGCACTAAGGGGGCGTCCATTAATTACGTGAGGCGTTTAGGGGGGGGAGGGGGTCGA
>JAQGAO010000935.1:0-28129 GCA_034697705.1 Ommatoiulus sabulosus | reverse complement strand
ACTTTCACAAAAATTGTTTCTCTAGTGGATACACAATGTTTCTGAGATTTGTTTCGTGCAACAGATTGCACGAAACAGTATTTCATGAAATTTTGTTTGCGAAACATTGTTTCGAAACAAAGTTTCTCAAGTGGATACCCGCCTTAACTGATCTCGGGCGTCATTAAATAAACTCATTCAACGAAAAAACAAACATACAGTACTTTGATTACGAAGTTAAAATCGGAAATCATCTAAAATAACATCAGCAAAATCACAAATTTTACCCAAACTTCTCCAACAAATGAGACATTTTCATACACGGTCTTAATATCACGTGACTCTTGTCGGCCATCTTTCGTGAAGCGAACCTACGTACGAAAATTCGCCAGTTCTGGTTCGTAAAGATGGCCGTCGTCTAAAAAAACGTTTCACGAATGGAAAAACAGCGGTGAAATATAGAAAAAACCACTCAAATGCGGAGTGAAAACTATAAGACAGAGTTAATATCGGAGTACTAGCTGTGACAAACAATTAATCAATTTCAGTATCAATTTTAAGAAAATCGATTCGAAAACAGCATCAAATCTTGCAACAACAAAAATAGCGGCTGCCTCAGTCTCATCCTCGAACACCCAATTTGCGCTAATTAAATTAAAGGTAAATTCAATCTGACTGACGAATCGCTAAGATTTATCAAAATATTTTCATTACCGTGATGATCAGAGGCTTGACAGGGGTTTGAAAACATGCTTGGTGTACAAATAATTGATAATGCTGCGGGGGAAATTAATTTAAAAAGGTCTGAATTTAGATAGTCTGGCACACCTGCCATTGTTCCTTTTTCCGGTCGTGTTCTATGAAATGGAACATTCGTCGTTTTGACCATCAATGGATGGATGCTTTTCAATATTTCTCCAATTTTGAATTGGAAAGTGAAACTTAATAACAAAAATAGAACCAGCTTTCTGTTCTCAAGATTCTGGCAAATGTCAATTTTCTTGGTATACTTATTTACCTAGAAAGTAGTTAGCATGCGCTTCGTACAATTTTTATTCATTTATTTATTTTCACTTAGTAAGACTAGGTTAGGTCTAGTTAGGACAGCAGGGTAAGGGCCGCAGGCGCCCTTCGGGGGTCCGAGGGGGCATGAGTCCCCCTTTGTAGGGGTTCGGGGCGGAGCCCCCGTTTAGGTGAGAAAGAAATCGAGTACTCATTCAAGTCGGAATAATTTCGGTTTATGAAGTGAAGTAAATCTCCGGAAGTGATCGTGTGTGCGACTAGAAATGAATACATTTTAAGATTACTCACCGAAATAAAGCCCGGATAGCATATGGCAAGGCGGTAGATTTCGTAGTTGTCAAAGTATGGCGTTTTTCATTTTGAAAAAATGCATCGGCAGCCATGCTTGTGCCTTCGGTTGCCGACTTCCAAAATGGCGTACATCGCTTCAGCAGTGAGGTTCTTTAAAGGGCGTGTTCTCTTCGAATGTGATTGGATGAATCTTTTAGCAGGGGGCGTTACAAGATAAGTAAACCTGCGAAATTCAAACCTAGGTAGCAATCATAATGTTATGTTATTTATCGTAGATAATAATGATAAGTCCATTTGTTCATACCTAAATGGGGGCTCTGCCCAACCCCCGCTGGCTTAACGTAGTTACAAACCTATTCATCAAATTCGTCCAGGCTATTGGCATTACTGTCCCGTTGGATAACATCTGAGATCTTTAACGGACTGTAAAGGGTGCCGGCCAGCCGATAAAACTAAAGCATGGGGTCCACATTATGCTCCGTGCAGTTTCAAACAAAACGTAAGCACAAAAAGGTGTGCTTACATAACGCAATGTTCCGAACAGCCACCCGTTCAGAGCAAAACCAGCGAACACCATCAACACTTAAATAAAAGAGAAATCTGTAAGGAAAAACCATAAAACAAACACAAGTGCAGCTGTACTTTTCCAAAAAAGAAATATAAGAAATACAGCTTACCGTCTTTTGTCATGTTCAAACTTCAAAAAACTGCCACATTTGGGCCACGCATACGTGCCCTCAGCAGGAACCAAGCCAAGTGCCACCAATTCAGCTGGTAACCGCTCCTCATTTGAACAAATTTGCCGAATACTTCTACAATTCGTATTGAATTTCTCGTAAAAACGAACGTGCGTTAATTTTGTTAAATCTGCCTTCTTTTAAAAAGAACAGGGTGTTAAATGTGCCTTTTTATAAAAAGAACAGTGCATTAAATGTTTCCGTTTTATATACAAAATTTCGCGGGTTTCAGCAACCAATCATATTCGACAAAAACACGCCCTTTAAAGAACCTCACTGCTGACGCGATGTACACCATTTTGGAAGTCAGCAACCCAGGCACAAGCATGGCTGTCGATGCATTATTTTCAAAATGAAAAACGCCATACGTTGACAACTACTAAATCTGCCGCCTTCTCGTATGCTGTCAACGCCTTATTTCGGTGAGTAATCTTAAAATATATTCATTTCTATTCGCACACACGATCACTTCCAGAGATTTACTTTACCCCATAAATTGAAAGATAATCCTTCAAATCAACTTTGAAATCAAGCACTCATGATAAATCCATTTTATGAGGGCTCACTTCCCCCTCGGAGGGGGTCTGCGGCCCCCAAGCCCCCACTGGCCTAACTTAACTCATGATAATTCTATTTTTTTAAACCTTTTAACATAATCCCACCTAGACGCACATGGCATATTAGACCACGCATATACACGGTATGTTCATGCGTGCATACAAGCATGCAGGCCTCCGCCTACTGTGCCTCCGCATACCAAGAAAGTTGACATTTGCAAAAGAGTCTATACAATTCCGAAAGCTTTACGCAAAACTACCAAAATTTCGTAAAAAAAAATCACAATTTCGTGAAATTCCGAATCATTTTTGCTGAAATTGATGGATGAATTGGGGATTATTCATTTCATTCCATGATTTACAGATACGTTTCATGATTGATAAGTTGAATGTTGATACCCAGATTATGAAAAAATGCAGATAATTTTTTGTTCTTTTTAAAAAAAGAACTGCATATTATCATAAAAACGATATAAGTACCAATTAAGTTAAGTAAACTAATCGTCACATCTTAAGTTACCTGCAATAGGTAACAGATTGCACTCTGTACGACTAAATGTAATCAGTCGGAACACACCGAGGAAACAAACAAACCATGGTTTCCGAAACTGGAAACTCGGTTAACCAAATTGGAAATTCCTAATTTTGGAAGCTGGTCAACGTACGGGTCAGAAACTTGCACCCCAGTTTCTAAAACCAAAGTTTCAGTTTAAGTTTCCTCGATGTGTTCCCACCTTAACTAATACAGTCGAACATCATTAAGACGAACTCGTCTAATACAAATTACCGACAGTACAAACTAATTTTCATTCCCCGTCCTAGCGTATTTTCGAATACCGTTAATTTCCTATCGGATAATACGAATTTTCGAGATCTCCAGCATTCACGCTACCCTTGTTAAAACGAATCCGAGACACTTGAGAAAATCTAGCGAAAGAAATAAAAATCTTGGATAATGGATTATTTTTGGCAGATGATTTTAGGTAAACTATAATTCATTGTATAATTCGGAAGATTGTTTAATAAAACACTGTGAAACAAGTACATTTTAAGATGTTTTAACATTTCGTTCTTATTGTTGAAATCATGTTTTCCTCTGACGTCTGATCATACGAACAAATTTTGACGTGCCTTCGAGATCGTCTAAACGAGGTTCGACTGTATACACTTTATGAGAGCTAAATAAATGCAAAAGATGGAAAAATGCCTGGTAAAATATTAAATAAGTGAAATTCTGAAACGAGCCTTACTGTAATCGCTCATTGGAGTGATTTTTATGTATTGAATAAGCAGTGATAGTAGTTTCATCTTAAAAATATGCCTATGATGCTGCCACCTGGATTTTACCATCCAGGTACAATTTTCAAATGTCAACAGTAATAAAATTATTCTTGTAGCCAGGAGAGTACGGTATGCTCTAAAGATAGTAGCCAAATTAATATAGTTCATTTGTTTTTCAAAACATAGATGGTTGCATAAAAAGCTTACATCTCATGAAGTTTTACTCGAGTTAGGTCCTGAATAACGTATTAAGTAGACTATCATTCATTTGCAATATATGACAAAACTCAAATATAACAGTTTTTATAATAAAAACTGTCATTTTTTTAAAGAAAAAACCTATCGTTTTGTGAAAATTGACATGTTTTTATTTATTAAAATTAAATAATTTTGTATCAAAAGATTTTTGTTTGTATTTCTGAATGATCGATATTTTTAAACTAAGTTTATTGTCTTTCAGGAAATCCTATTATCTTTTTTAAATAACGCCATGGTCCTCATTGTCAGTTTTTGGAGAAAATTGTATCGTTTAGAATATAAATTGCCACGTTTTCACAAAGAACAATCAGAAAACCAAACTGGATAACAGTTCAAATTCAATATTTCCACAGAATTTATGCAAATTTGCACTAATTTTCTCGTAAACATAGTGGCAGCATCATAGGCATCATGTTTTCTATATCTTACTCAAACTTTTAGCATAATTTAATCCTAACAAATTAAGGGGGAAACATGACTAAGAAACTAGCTTTTAAACTCAAAAGAAAGTACGAGCGTAAATAATTTTTTTTTTGCAAGAATCGTATCCCTATTGGCACAACCAGACCTATTTACACCCATTTCTTAATACTGAGGCGCACCTTTTTGTTTGGCAGCATAAATTCACTTTTTATCACCAAAATTCATCGCAAAACTATCGAAAAACACCTGCGGTAAACGTACAAATATCTCAAAAAATTATTAAATTCAAAAGTTTTCAATAAGTTCACTGCATTCAAAGTGAGTTGAACGGCGTCGAATGATCCTGAAGCCAATACCTGCAATGGTGAAATTTACAGTAAAAATCCAAATAAAATAACCCGAAGATTTTATTTTTCCCCAAAGTGATTTGCTGTATTGATTTTTTTACCAAATTTATGAATAACATTTTCAAAAGATTCTTTCAAGAAACGAATGTGAAATAAAAATTTCAAAACGAAAATCTTTCAAATATTAGCAAAAGTTAGCAAAGAAAAGGAGAGTAATTAGCAAGTAATAAGTAACGTAATTTCAAGTGAAGCATTTCTCAAAAATAATGTTATGGAGAACTTTTTAATCATTTTTGTTTTGATGGACAAAACTTTTTCAATAATAAAAATGGAGAAATTACTTGTTTTTCAAATATTTTCATTGCGAGATTTGTTTCAAATACTTTCACTGCGAAACTTTGTTTGCAGATACTTTCAATGCAAAATTTGTCCGGAATATTTTTTTTAAACATTTTCATTTAGAAACGTTCCCGTTTTGATGTTTCGCACCAGGACCATTTTGGAAATTTAAACCGTTGAAGGTATTGGGCTTCAGGGTTTCTCTAAAAACGAAAACAAAATTATAAATTTCAGAAAAATACACTCCTATATCAAATAAATGCTAATTATTACAATATATGTTTAATATTTCATTAAAAAAACTCCTAGGTTTGCGAAGACCCTCTTTTTTCCCCTCCAAAAACTGCATATTTTCACATTTGTTAAAAATTTAACAATTTTCCTCGCCATTTTCCCAATTTTCTGTACAAGCAAACTTCCCGGACACTATTTTGGTCATCCCGCAACTCGGATAAACCAGACTGCAATTCTGACCTAGCGATTATGGTATAAAATGTTTTATGTTACACAGTTTTTTCCCCGAAATATTGCAGTGACCGCTGGCTCCTGGAACAGCATTACACTCCTTACGATGAACACTAACTGGAGCAGCCGCTTACCATTTCACTCTTCAAAAATTGTAATCTCAGCGCGTACCGCAAAGGTCGGATCAGCTGCCAGCATTGATTATCTTTTGCAAATCATGTTCGTACAATGCGATAAGACACATAATGGTAGCACCGATTGAGATTCCCAGAAACTGGATCACAAATTTCACTAAAGGCGTGTCCCCAGTCTCACAATTTAATTCAGGCATCTGGAATCGAAAATTGGCATAATTAGCAGACTGTCTTCCCAACGATTGAGTACGCAAATTACGCGCCAGAAAAAAATAACTAGCAAATGTTCTGCTTGAAAATTGTAAGCATTCAGAAAAGATAAAAAACTTTTCTTCGAAAATATAGAAAGATAATACTAGGAAAGGTGGGATTGTTTTGGTGAAAAAACAAAGTCTATTGGAAGATGAGAATTAACTTGGTCAAATTTTCAAAAAAAAAAACGCTTATAGCAATGTAGAAAGTTTCAACCGGAACATGAAGCTTATAAAAAATTTGGGAATTTTGTAAACTTCAGGCTCGGTCCATAAAACTCCTGCTCGGTGGGTTGGGTCATTAAAATTCGACCTCGATTCATAAAATTCAAGCATGATTAGTAAAACTCGAGCTCGATTCCTCAAAACTAGATTCGTAAAATTGAAGCATAATTCATAAAAATTATGCCGTAAAATTACGATTAAACATATGCATAGATCGTAAAAAAATTATAATGAATGTGGGGATATTTTGACCTATAAATAAATAATATACAAATACGATTCTTTTGCCTTAATAGATTTTCGAATCTTATCTTATTATTAGTTTACGTTTAGAAAACAAATAAATGAAAACAGAAAAAAACAGCTTCTAAAAATGTGTAAAAATTGCTATACAGTGGGAGAAATTTTCTCAAGCATTGCCAAGAATAATCTACAGAAGATGTAGAATAGAATGAATAAGGTGTGAAATTTGCGACTAACATTGGCATTTCCTTTAACCCGGCAAACTTTTTTTTCCCACACGAGTTCTTGGATGAATTTAACGTCTTACTTCTCTCTACTAGATTCTTACTAAATCTCCGCATCTTATCCGACTCTACGAGAAACCAAACGCAAGAGCAGCGCGTTAAACCCAATAAAATATATATCTTACCATATCAACTAACGCGATATAAATGAACATCCCGGCAGCCGCCGCAAACACCCACGAATTGGCCGAATGGATGTTACCGATGGCCAAGCCCACCAGCATTCCCATGAAGCACAACACGGAAGACAGGCCGTTGTACAGGAGCGCCTGACGGGTGCCCATCCCGGCCTTGAGCAACAGAGCGAAATCACCTGGAATTTTTGGACAAAAATGATTGGTGAGAAACCTCCAACAGTAAAAATTATTTTGCGCCCGCGACGCGATCGATCTCACGGCAACGTGCAAAAAAGACCCTACGATGAAGATGTGTGAAGTTACTGTAACGACGCGATGGTGGAAAAATTGCTCCCAAAACGTAGATTTTCTTCAAATACCGAAACTGGTAACCCTAGGAAACAAAAAGGTAATTGAAACGAGCCAAACACTCACCTAATTCGTGCGGCAGTTCGTGGCAAAACACTGCGATGGACGTGCTCAAGCCACCGGTCAGACTGCTGGCAAAAGCGGCACCGATGGCCATGCCGTCGCTGAAGTTGTGAAGTCCATCTCCGGCGATGACCATCCAAGCCGTGGCCGAAGCAGTCCTGGGTAAATCGTGCGTGTGCTTGTGGCTATGGCTGTGGCCGTGGTGATGACCGGGATGAACCATGGGAAGGATGACCGAAGATTCGCTTGCATCCTTATTTAGGCAAGCGCCAGGCGTTTTCACTTTGCTGGCTCCGTTTTGCTGCTTTTCGCCCCCGAAAGCAATGCCGGGCGTCACTATAACATCGGCAGTGCTGTTCAGACACTTGCTGGTCGCCAGGGCGCTTTCGTCCTGCTCCGCGATATCGGCGCTGGGGGGCTTCTGGAAGCATGTGTGGTGGTCCTCTTCGCCGCAAGGATCCGTGCTGAGACCTACGTAAAAATGACCATCGAAATGACACAAAGCTTAATTCGGAAATGGAACGATGCCATTTTTGGCGAATTACATAGCACCACTCTTTGGGGTGTAAAACTACGGTGCAACCTAATTAAAAAAACACGTTTTACAGGGTTCCCCCAGAAATATCATTTTCAACTTCCCTGACTTTCTCAGGTGTTAAGAAAATTTCCCTGACCAATGATAATGTCAAAAATTGACATATTTTTCAAAGTCGACACAGTAAAATATTTTTCAAAATTTACCATTCATATTGAAAAATAGAAAAATTAAAAAACAACTTTGCATGAATAACATTTTGAAAATTTGACAATTTTGAATTCGAAAAATGTAGAATGTTTGTCAAATTTGTACATGTACTTGGAAAACGTGGAGAAATTTGCTAATTTGCCCTTGGAAAACGTGGACAATTTTGCAATTTTGTCCTCGGAAAACGTGGAAAATTTCTACTCTGAAAACGTCGAAAAATTTTTTAATTTTGTCCTCGGAAAACGTGGAATATTTTCATAACTTGTACTTGGAACACGTGGAGAATTTTGCAAATTTGTCCATCAGAAACCTCAGAAACAAATTTGTACTGAGAAAATGTAAAAATGTTTCCAAATGGGCCCTAACTATGTTGAATTTCCCTGACTTTTTAAAAAAGTCATTCTTCCCTGACGTTTCCAGGTCTGGGGGAGCCCTGCTTTAAACTTTCTACGATTTCTACGAATTAAACGAACAATATTGGACGTCTCTCGAGATTCGACTGTATGGAGTGAGCGACAAAGCGCCAGTTCAATATTTGCAAAAATCAAAGAGAGCGTCGAAAAAATTTGTACCTTGAAGTGTTTCCTCTTCGTGACAGTTATAAGAGCTATAAGAGTATTTCGACAGCTTTTCTCCCACCATGTAGTTTAGCGGGATTTTGGGTATCCGGTCCTGGAAATAACACAGTGAAACGCTTGAAAAATTTCGTCCATATCACAACTAAGTTAAAGCCGTACGTCGGAAATTTCGATAAAATGTAACAGTTACAAGTTCGGTTAAATTTAGTTTCCTCAAACAATACTGATTTTGAGATGAAACAAATGGCCCCCACAATTAAGGAATTGGGGGATGAGGTGGTAAGGTACTAACGGGGCTTTATACAGTGTAGTGGGTCCTTATAGTTCTTTTAATAAATATAAAATTAAACTGACTCATTTTTATGAAAAACCCAGTAGAGCATCGTGACTTTAGTGGTAGGTAGGGGGGCCTGCCAAAGCTGCTGACCTGGGGGCCCCGCTTCAAGATGTGGGGTGAGGAAGGGGGGGAAGTGTGCATCACGCGGACAGCGCTGAACATTTACAAAATTGTAAAAAAGTCAAAGCAAATATCTGACATTTTGAAAAATAAGCCGTAGATTTGTTCGCTACTTTCTTTCCCATAATTCAAAATACATGTACCGAATTATTAGCTCCAGCTAGCGCTCGGAATAAATTTCAAAAAGAGCCGCCCACAACCATAGTTTTTGTAATAATCTTCATCTCAAAACGACGAAAAAAATAGTTTTGAAAGTTTTTACCTTGCCGAGCTCTTACCTTTTTCTTCATTTCCTTTTTTCCTCTGTACACGTGAAGGAAATTGAGCAGTTGCTCGGCGCAGAAGAACAGGAGAATGCCACCAAGGGCGGTCAGCCCAAGCCAAATTTCGCGGTTCGAGTCGTGCCCCGAGTGGCCATCATGACCGTGCTCGTGTTCATGACCATCCGCATCACCGTGATGTCCTCCGGACGCCTTCATGGCCTAACGGGATGACGGTTCAACAAAAATGCCCAGAATTAACGGAATTGCGAAGATTACGTCCGAACGAACCGGATTTCAATAACAAAAATACGAAAAAATTGGGAAAAAACCGTGCAACGAACAAACGCACATGCGGCAAAAGATGAAGCAGCGCATCGCCAACGAGCGACCCGATTGCGAGAGCGACAAGAAATTGCAGCAATTTTTGGTAAAAATATTTGCGAATTATAGGAACTATGGCGACGCTCAGCATCCCGCTCACGCTTATGACAAGCACAGCTAAAATACTATAAAACCATACTAAAAATAAAAGGAAGAAAAAATAAATAAATATAAAATAAACATTTTTTTCAGAAAGCGGTTTCGTTTTCAATGAACGGTCAAACTCTGGCAAGAAAAGTCGTCGGAAAAAAAAACCTCACCGTATTTGCTAGGCGCTTCGGTGGTCCGAGGCTTAATCTCGGTCATTTTCTCGTCCCGAGGCCACGAATGCGAGCTACGATCGCAATGATGCTGGTCAATCTCGTGTATCATGACCGGACACAGATCTAAGAACCTCTGGGGTGATATTTCCCGCTCCAGCGAGTTTTGATTGGTCAGCGCCAGCATCTCTGACGAAGACAGGCATTTTCTCCTCTGAAATCATACGAATTGAAACACTCCGTGATCACACACCTGCTGGTTATTATTACCAATTCCATTCATCGATTTTTGACTCTCGTTTATCCGGACAAAATTTCACAAATTTGTCTTCGGGCGTCGAAAGGTTTGAAAAATTTTACTCGGAAAA
The DNA here is from genome assembly GCA_034697705.1 of Ommatoiulus sabulosus. Classification (NCBI taxonomy): domain Eukaryota; kingdom Metazoa; phylum Arthropoda; class Diplopoda; order Julida; family Julidae; genus Ommatoiulus; species Ommatoiulus sabulosus. The sequence continues at coordinate 17,692 of JAQGAO010000935.1, read as the reverse complement.
CGCTGAAATTTTTTTTGCAAATATTTCCGTGGAAAACATTAAAAGTTACGCAAATCTTTCCTCAAAAACAAGTTGGAAATCTGGCAAATTTATGCTTGGATAAGGTCGGAAATCATTAAAATGTTGTAAATCTGTCCTCGAAAACAGTTGAAAATTTTGCAAATTTGTCTTCGCAAAATGTTGCAAGTTTTGCAAAATTATACTCGAAAAAGTTTAAAATTTGTCCACGGAAAATATTTAAAGTAATGCAAATCTGACCTTGAAAAAAGTTGCGAATTTTGCAAATTTGTGCTTGGAAAAGGTTGGAAATCATTCAAATTTGTAATACCGAAAATTTGGAAATCATGCAAATTTGTAATACCGAAAGTTGGAAATTCTTGCAAATTTGTAATACGGGATTATACCGAAAGTTGGAAATTCTTGCAAATTTGTAATGCGGGATTATACCGAAAGTTGGAAATTCTTGCAAATTTGCAATACCGAAAGTTAATTTTGTAAATTTGCCTTCGGAAAACGTTGAAACAAAAAATGGGAAGTTATACAAATCTTTCCTGATGCAAAACAGTTGGAAATCTTACAAATTTGTGCTTGAATAAGGTTGGCAATTTTTCAAATTTGAATTTGGAAAACGTGGAAAATTTTGAGAATTTGTACTTGAAAAACATTTGAAGTTATGCAAATGTAATTTTTATTTATTAAGCACACAATTATCTGACAACATGCACATTGACTTGTTCAATAACAACATTTTGCAATTCTACACATAAGCATTCTTCAGGCTCTGGATTTTACTTTCGATTTCTTCCTCCTCTGGGTATAGGTAGTCATTTCACCAAATAATAATTTTTGCCTGACTTTTTCAGTTTTGCCTGATTTTGCCTGACTTTGCCTGACTTCGCAGGTCAGTGGCAACCCTGTAGTTAGCAATACAATTAAGTGAAATAAAGGGCTTAAGAGCCAATCTTAAAGGAGCCGCAAATTGACGTCCACGTTAATTTTCGCGAAAATAAGGATTTCTTAAAGAAGCGATGTTATCTCTGACAAAAATTATAACTTCATCTGGGCAAATTACCCCAACTATACGTTTAAAAACCGACCTTGGCCCAAAATGATACGGCAAATGCACTTTCACTGATGAGAAATGCAGGCATTGTCAAGATATACACGCAAATGCAAACCAGAATTTATAAAACACGTTTGCGGCCAATGGCGGGACCATACAAGCGCAAAGAGGGAATTTCCCACGAAAACATCAAACATTCTGCGGTTAAAAGTGTCTAAGTAAAACCTATGAAAAAGAAGCACGCCTAATTTCTGGCCCAAATCAATGTGGCAGTATTTCATAAAGTCAGATTAGCCATATTTTAATATGCGGGCAAACTATGAATTGCAGCCGGAACTGCATACTTTATATACATGTAAGTAAATTGTGCGTATAACTCATGTCAGGATTAAAAACAGCAGCTAGGTCACGAGTCATGGAAACGTTTACATTTAGGTTTCCTGCTCGATTTTAACAACCTAAATAGAGCATAAACAAAATGCAAGTGTTTTTCATAATAAAATAGGTTTTCAATTGTGCTGTCAAAACGAGGCTAAATCGGTTCAAGTTTTGCAGACACAAGCCTCATTAATATTAGTGATTAATGGTTTTCAGGACAACATCAACGAGGCTATTCAGGTATCCTTATAAAAAAAACACCGGCGCAAATTTGTATAGTGTAACAGACGAGCGCTTCTTCATAATTATCACTTGCAAAGTTTAATTAGATGGCTATAAGCCCCAAAAAAGTTGTTAATCCGCAACTACCCAACCACTAAATGATTTCACGATGTTTGTGAGTTCCTGCGTTATGGTGGCTACAAAATATTACTCGTTGAGGTTTCATTTTCAACTATAATTATGGTGTTTACGATATCTTATAATGATAATCAAGGAATCATTCCTATTTTAAAGGACTCACCTGGGTCTTTCTTCCGATCCATTTCTGGATAATGCTGGGTTTAAAGGCCGTGGGTATTTATTTGATTGAGCGCTGGAAAATACAAAGAAAGTAATTAGGCCAATGAACTTCAATGAAATGTACATGTACTGTAGTCTTCGCAAAGTAAAGAAGACCTCAATTGCGAATGCGCTACAGAAGTATATCGCAACAATGCGAGCGATTATGAGATTGTCCCATATGTCAAAGAACTGACACCACAAACCAGCATAGAACTTGAAACATATTAAATAACATCAAATGGTTCAAATTTCAGATAACAAATGGAGCAAATTGTGCTGGTGACGGTCCCAATAAAGGAACCAAATGGTAAACTAACTGCTATACGTAAATGTACCCTGCCGTTCCATTTTCTTTCACAAGAAACATCGACCTGTTATTTTACTGGCAATTCTGCTTTCATTTACATGTATTTATAAAACTTCACTGCAGTTATGCCTTCCAGTTTGCTAACGCCGTAATGCCTTTAATGCAGTAATGCTACATTTTAATTAACAATTTCTTAGATGACAGTTAATAAATGATACGACGTAATACTTTTCACATCATTGTCAGTAATTTAAAAAATCGGCCAGAATCTCGAAATAAAACGAAAATAAAAGAAAAATCAAACTATCAACTGTCATACAGCATGAATGTGTAGGCCTACTTATTACGAAAGATGGTTCAACGAAAATACGATGAAGCTCTTCGTAAAATTATGTTGGACTAAATAACAGAATTTATGCTTGATCGAAAGTTTAAATTTGTCTTCGAGTTTTAGTTGAATAACATGCACATTATTAAGTTGTGGTAACTTCAAAGTTCCACTTATAATCCCTCTATCGATCTATCTAGACGCCTCTTCCACCATTAACATTGCGGAAACAACTTAAGGTTGCAGTTGCCAAAATGATTTAGTCACCCTTGAAAACACAAAGATTTCATTGCAGACGAGTGATAACAATTGGAAACTAGGCTATACGTCGAAATTTGGGTCCGCATGCCATTGCGTATACAATACAGGATGCACGTATGTGTACTTAAAGCGCTTCATTGGCGGAAAAACAGTGTGACAAACACCGTGCCCGTTTCTCTAGGCTTATTTCACCACCCAAGTCCGTTCATTCGGCGCTGGCCCACATGCGAGGACAACAACCCTTTGTGTCACACGCTCCATTGGCAGCAACATTTGAACTTTCTCATCGTTGAAGTCGTCTATACGCGTATTTGACCCCACCCCTGGCTTCTATGGCATTTGGTTTCACGAACACAAGCCATGGCGGCGAACTTTTCAAGAGCACTTTTAAAGTACGTGAACAGCGCTAACACGTACGACTATAGCGAGATAACGAGCGCGTCATTTCATTCCTAAGAAGATTCCACGAAGGCAAAAAAATGAGCTTCGGGATGCGGTAACTAGAGGTTACCGGGAGTTAACGGGTTATACGCGCACCTGTAGGGTGTGCGCGAGCAGGTGGTTATTTCAAACATAAGTTCTGATGCCACCTCATCAGTGAGGAATGTAAACACCGATGGCAAGTTGTATGGCTTTCCAAAACCGACGTGGATCCAGAAACATCCCACGATTTCGTAAAGAACATGAGTTTGTTTCTTCACAATTGACCCTAAAAATAAGGTTGGTCATAAACAGGTCCTTAAGGATGTCCTGTTATGTCTTACGTGGAGATTACGTTTACCTGATAAACGTATGTACGTCGCCGTGGCACAATATATGCAAAAATGAGACCATCCTAATTCTAGCAACTTGGTCTATCGCCTCAATAGTTCAATAACATTAATGGGAAAAATTTCATACCCCCTAACATATGATGTATATAGACAATGAAAACAGTGCAAGTTTTACAAATGCGAAACTAAGTTCAAGTACAGGCAAAATTCTTTCAAAACTGGTCTTTTGTAATTTATTTCGATTACGATATGGGGATATGGTTTCATTGAGATCATTTTAATTGTCGTTTTTATTGCACCATATAGTTTTAAAATGAGTAATTGTTTTTCTAAAAATGAGCAAGATAAACACATCCGCTGACGTGGATGGTAAGCAAGGTGTCTTGGATTCGGTTAACCCAGGTTCGAATCCCGGGTCGGCTAACCTCGACCTGAGATAGTTCCTATATTAAATCGGCCATGACCGTCTTCCCATCCCATCCTACTCGTTAAAGTCCCCAATACGGGAAGTATAACTAAATTGTGATGTTGGGGTCCATTATGACCAGACTGCTTAGTCTGACTTAATTTGCATAATGATCCCCCCTGCCAAATGGTACTATGTACTGATTGCAGGGTATAGAATTGAATTGACGTCACCTGAAAATTCATTCTCGAACGATTAATTGTCAAACAGTTAATTGCTCAATCTCATGATCATGTTTGATGATAAACCAGCCACTTGGGTATTCGTTCGACTGCATAATTTGGGAGTTGTAGTAAAAAGCATCGATATAGCTCAAGAGTAGTTGGGTGGAGGAAAACATTCCCGAGTTTTATCAACACCGAAACATCGCCAGCACCAAGAAGGCGAGCTATCAAAATATTCCGTACACCGCGCATTAAAGTTCATGTTTTTAGAACGAGGAAATGGAAAGGAAGTAAACGCACGTTTAACGAGTTCAGTAAAGTAAGAGAAATAAATGTGTGCTAGCCCATCATCTCCATCTGTTCAGACAGCTCGAATGTTGCAGAAGAGAAAAACGCCACCGCTAAACACGACTCGAGGATTTTTATTAAAATGATGGCCCATGTACATGTACTGTACTTGTGAAAACAGGCCGCCGCAATTTCCTAAACTGAATTTTTCCGACCAATTTACGAGGCAGGTAGGTTATTTTCTAAGCAGGCAGGCAGAAATCGTTCATCCGTAAACGTTAAACCGGGCGACTTCTTTCCAGTGAGACGCGCACGAGTTGTAGAAATAAATGTAACACGTTGAGGGTGTGTTATCTCAAATTTAAGTTTCTGGTTACTCGCGTTGGAGAAGTTGTAATAACGGTTTATAGTTTCATTGGCACCATGCAGAACCTGTATCAGAGGGTGCTACAAAGGGACCCAAATACGGTATACTGGACATTTAAATTCGTTTTTGGGCACCCTTCAGAACCTTGTATATTGGAGTGTGGGATCCTGTGATTTGTGCATCAGACGTGGAGGGGGAGCAATCAACAATCACAATAGAATAAGTCAATTGCACTATCCGACGATCGTGCTGCCATCTGCAACGCGCTCACAAATGGAGTTGTTCGCATTCTTAATTTTAAAAAAAGGGCCATGGAAAGGCATAAGTCAAATATGAACCCACTACCGCGGCCTTCATGTCTGCCAACAATCTTTTTCTTTTAGCATGAGGTTGACAGAAACCATACAATGAACAATTCCCAATAAATCAGAAATTATATATACAATGGGAGTGTTGGACATGATCACAATACATTGACCCCTTTAGCCAATGCAACAGACGCTCCTTGCAAATCTTGCGAAAAAGTGCATTTTCTAGTGATGCTTTTACAAGTCAGTCGTTTGTTCAAAAACTTGACAAGCCTAAAACGAGAAGCCTTAATGTAGTAAGAATTCATGAATTCTTGCTAAAATTATGGCCTACAAATGCCTGAACATGACAGCGAGGCCGTATTTCCTTTACAGACATTTTCTCAGTTTTTACAATCTGCAAGGCAAACTTATATCAAACCGCTATACATGTATATAAGCAAGGTGCATGGTAACCTCAACACGCACACATCAAGTATAGAGAGAAAACCTGGGAGCAGTGCTAAAATCTGGTTAGATAACCACGTCGAGACATTGTCACGCTGTATAGTGAAACTGACAACGCTGCAAATCTAAGCCAAGGCATGAAAACGGGGCTCATAATGTTTCATTTATTCAAGTATAGAAATAAACAGTCATGCAACGTGTTAAGAATACAACATACAGTATATGCATGTACCTGTATAAACATCATGTAAAAAGGATGATACTAATGCGATGACTCGTTGAGTGGTCCTGGTACAACATCGCTAAGTGGATATGCCCACTGATAGCGCCCAACATTTCAACGAAAAGCTATGGTAGGCCTACTTTTGAAGGAGACTTAAATAATTGCCCATTCCTTGCGTTGAGTGAAACTTTGAGCTCATTTTCAGGTTCCTTTCCAAGATCTCTTCCACGATACCTAAGACTACATCCTACCAACATCTGTACTTTTAAGCCCCATCTTCTTCAAAAATTGCAAATTTTATGTCTTTCTTGGCCATTTCAAACTTCCTACACTCCAGGTCAATGGGTATCCTGTTCTGGAAGGTCGGAAATAAAATTCAAGGCCTGGTCTTAAAAGAACATTCTTGGCAACTTTTGGCATTCTGAATGTTGCCACAGCGAGTACATGTATTTACAGCAAAATACTAGCAGTGTTGGTTACCAGATGGCAGACTGCTTGACGCAACTCATTTTCGAGATAAACAAGGCATTGAAACTGTTTGATAAACGAAATTTTAGATGGGCTGTATTCGGACCATGCATAAGCACAAACTTTGCCACGATTGTAGAGTTGGCGTGGTACGCACAAAAGATGTCAGACTGAGTCTGTACATTTAAAAAATTTTAAAGTGCTGCATCTTGAAACTTGATTTTGCCAATATGAGAGTACATGGTAGTGACCTTGTTTTTTAAAAAAATTAAATGTCAATTAGGCCTACCCAAGTTTTCTCTAGGCCAACATTGGATCCTCCGTGTATTCGTCATGGTCGACCAGATGATCACTCGAATAAACAAATTATTCAGTAGGCTACATGTACAGAGTATTTCCAATTCGTAACCTTGAGTTTGGCTTAACAGTCGTCACCAGAAGAAATTAATACCACATCAAAGACGTTTTTGTCCTTTCCCTTGATTCTTTAGTAGAAAAAAACCTCTGAAACAACTGCAGGTAAAATGATCACATGTTCCGACCAAAAAAGTGCAATAGAAAATTGTGTATAGGCCTACCTCATTCCTATTGGGTTAACTATTTAATTTTACAAGGAAATTTCTTTTTCACGTGAATAGCAATCAGTCATTATTGCAATTGGATAACTCCTACAACGCGATTCGTGCCTGCCAATGATTTTCAAAAGAAGCACAAAACAATCCGGTATTTGTTCAACGTTGTTGCTAAAGGCGATCATACACGTTGCGGCATATTTGTCAGGTTAGACTCTTATACACACTGGTTAACCGTAGGTTTTCATTTTCAGTTCACCATGGCATCGACACAAGATGACGCTTTGGTGGTGATAGGCTTTTTGCTGAGTCCTGTGCAGGAGAGCGGCACACACAATCTGGTATGCATTCTTCGCCTGAACAGGTATGATTGCCTGTGCAGTTGTGTTAATTAGCACACACGCTCCGGTATGCCTGCACAGGTTATCTTTCCAGGCAAACCTGACAGGTATACCGCAACGTGCATGGCCGCCTTAATAAATGTACTAGCATTGTTAGGACAAATGTCTGGAGAATATGCTCACCTCGCGCGGCGAAACATTTTCCCGCAATTTGCTTCACGAGTGGTAAACAGAAAAACGGATGTAGAAATTTTCATTTTCATTAAAAATAATAAATGGTGCGGGTTTTGTGGAGCACTTAAACCATGCAGTCTCAATGGAATCAACTTCATCACCGCATTAATTTTCCGTGACAGTTGATGGAGTAATCAAAACGGGGGATTTCTAGCGTTTTGTATAAATGAATTCTCGTGTTCCTTATTATTATAATAATTGCAAAAGGGAAAATAGGCATAGAGTACTAGACCATATGGCTGACGCATAGTCTAGCTTCGCAGCAAAACAATTTAAACCCAATAAAAAGAGCAATGCACCCTCTCAAAAATTGCTTTGGAATGATGGAATTGATAATTGAAATTACTCGCATTTTCTCCTTTTTATTATTTCCTGAAGAGCACAAAGGCCACCAAGTCGTTAAAGTTACGTTGCACTTCCTCACCACTGCAAGCTTAATAGCTCAACTAAACGATTAAAATTTATATTAAATTAAAAAACGCAACTGGTTCAACATGCTGCGCCATGTATAGACTGCACACATTATGAATCAAGGTTTCGCACAATCTGCAATTGCAACGCACATGTTTAGAGTGCTCGTTTCAGGTCATGATAATTTTTTGAAATATTAGCAAATGCATCCAAGTCAGCTGTATATGCGCGGAGCCACCTGATGGCCATTTGTACCAAACTTGATGAACACGATGGTAGCATGATAGCCTGCCTAATTCGGAGACTTTCGCTAAAACCATCATATAGAAACCCCCAGATAGATAGATATACAGTGTTACTCCTTTCTAACGGAGGGCTAAATCTTAAGCTAGCTACCCTATGGGTAACTTGTACCCCATTTTCAGGGTTGGGCCACTTGGTGGAGCTGCCACCATGTCACTAGGCGTTTATATTTACCGTAACTAAAGCGGTGTACTGGTTGCCAATACCAGGGATTCCAAGATCCAGTAGATCTTCAAGCGGGACATCTTTCCAGTATTCTGGAACTGAGTCTAGCCTAGGGCAAAATTTTTGCCCCATATTCTCCACTGAAGCATGACAGAGCGGGCATTCCTAGTGGTCCCCATTCCAATGTCTTGTCCTTGAGTTTGTCTCAAGAGAACAAGCTCGCGCCATGAACATCAGATCGCTTATCTTGGGAGTTACTGTATCGTAGATGTATTTTTTTAGATCTTTAGTTTTTTGCTATATGTCAGCAGCGTTTGGTATAATATTCAGATAGAATATTCCAAAAATTGAATTAACGGTAGAATATAAATAGCGCTCATATTTTCTGCAAGGGCGTACCGACTGTCATCCCTACATGTCAGTTTGAAAACAACAATGCAACATCATCTCAATCTCGCTTGCCCACGTATATATTACAGAGAAAACTGAACAAACAGGTTAACTGCAAAATAAAGATATGCAAACCAACTACAGTTAAGAAACATTAGAATCCCTTTCGCAAGCTTGTTTTTGGAAATTTCAAACACGTAGATCACGTAAGACTTACGAGAATCTCGCCCCAGGGCTGAAACTGATGCACGTCTATTTGTAGACTTTAGTCACAAAATCAACAAAGTTAGTCCAGGCCCAACTTTTGCTTATCATCGCACCTGGAAGATTAGTCCCAATATTCACTCGCTACTGTATAAGCAGATTAGCCACGTACATGTACGGTGTACTTCGGGCACTTTATAAATGTTGTTTTAAGCCCGTGTCAATGTTAGCTAATAAAGAACAGATTTATTCGCTTAAAGTACACGGTGTGCATCTCAAAAATGTACAAAAAAGTCAAAGGCAATCCGAGAAAGTAATTTCTTTCCAGAACGCATTAATCAGAGGTGATTTCGGTGTCTCGATAGTAATTGTTGCTCGAGTAAATACCTCGCGATGTGAAAATTCCCTGCCACACGTGTGCCAAAAGTTCAAGGCCTGGCCATAAACATATTCCTACATCTTTTAGGGTCTTCCCACACAAAACACCTACATCGCAAAAGGTCTACCTTGTACGCCATCGAGATGATTCCAGTTGGGCTGAAGCGGGATGTATAGGAAAAAACAGGAAGTGAGCGAAATAAGAGAGCAATGGCTCAGCATTAAATCACCGGATTATTGCAGGAAACACTCCGACAAATGGAGAGATGAAGTAGAACTCAGAAAAAAAAATATGTGGAAATAGAATCTAACAGTGGCGCTAAGAGAAGCGAATGATTGATTAAACGTTATGTCTGCTCGCCTTACAAAATATAAGCCAGACGGAAAAGATGGCCACTTATGCATGTATCAAACAGAAAATTTAACCTTCCAGCAGAGCTATTGTCGAAGGCATGAATGATGCATCTTTCTGTAGTCTTTTCCATAAGAAAAAAGTTTATTTAAAAATAGCTATACTAGAAAATAATCGGTGTTCTTGCTGACATGTAAACTACAATATCTGCTCGTGCAAAAATTGCAAAACTTATTAGCAGGGCCTTTTGTTATTGCAATGGGTTTAACGAGGGCATCAGCACTCTAATCCATGAAAAAACTATAAGGTAAGCATATCATCAATGTCACTGTCAAACGTTTGGAAAATCCCAACCCTAACTACACAAACCCAGCCGGGTGGCCGATTTAATGGATATCATGTCATACCGTTAAGTCCGGAACAGCGCGATATAAACGTACAATGAGGGATCTATTAAGCTCAAAGAAATATTTACTGTTCAACCTTCTCAGAAAAAAAAATCGTTAATAATTAAGTGTACATGCACTGGAATGTAGGCTTCCTATTCTGCCGCAATCTGACCTAGAGGTATAAGGTGAAACAACGTTATTTTAAAAATAACAATAGCGATGGGTAATAATAGGAGAGACCCACCTGTGGAAGAAATTGCAGGCCCAGAGCCAACTATTTTCCTAGCGAACCTCTCATTGGTATCAGACATATTTTAACTTCATACGGCTGAGCAAATGAGGCCAGGATGATTGATTATAGCGAGGATGTAGGTTAGGTCCTACTGGTAAATATTTAAAAACTCCCTTTAGGAAGGATTGGTAGCGGATCCACGCAGATGTTGTCGACAGAAGGCAGTCAAATATGTAATTTGCCAATAACCCATACATGTACCGAATTCTCCGTGTCAAAGCTGACCAAACTCGGCGAAAACGATGGAAAATCATATTTCTATCGAACTATATTTTTCATTTTGTCCTATTAATAACTTGCAATAATTGCACGTTTTCAGTCATTAGACAATGGATTTTAAAAAAGGAGGGAAATTAATAAATAACCTAGTTGTGACAATCTAGTCCAACACAACTGCAGTTTCCTCGTCTTCCAGTATTTCTTCGCAGGAAACAGCACTGTCACGACGAACTGACATGCTATGAAATAAGTCTGGTGTATTTTTACCATTGACTTGGCAGCCAAACTGGTTTCAATAGCTGCTGGACTGAGCAACGTGCTCTTTAACAATCTATAAGCTTAGCAATGGCGCATTAACATATGCTCCAACCACAGCGTATTATGTAAAAATTATACAAAAACCTATAGGCCTCAAAAGCGTGCCGACCTTGGCGTGAAATCCCAACGTCCTCTCTCACATTGTACCCGACCATATAATAGTCTTGCCATATGGTCCCCAGTACAAAGCGTGACAAGGGGATGACAGGTTGATCAAGTTGTAACCGCCTACAACAAGGTGGTCCACAAATGGTTGACTAAAACAGGGCTTGGATTCATCAAACCTTTGAGTTTTTAATGTCCGCGACATTTTCATGGAATAATCGAGGTACAACATGTACAGCTCCTGAAGTAAATAAAACCTCACCAGCGCATTCGTAAAGGTCTTGAAAATTGCGACTGCATTATCCAAATTATTATCTCTGAGCAATTTCGATCTTGGACTGGTCAACTCATTCCATGTTCGGTAACTCTGCATCTTGCCCACATTCCCTGGGTTGGCCAGGTGTAACAATTAAACTAGCAAATTAGGCCTGCGTAACATGTCGCCCCGTTAAGCAACAGGTAAGCCTTTGGTAATTGTGTGTTTTATAAACCAAATCGGGCTTGTTGTTTCGACGGGAGACGCTTATCTAACCGCAGCGTGGCTTCAAAAAGAGTGTAGGCCAACAATAAGGAAGTGGATTCTATGATAATCCAAGAGAAAATTATAACTATTCATTAGCTAATAATGTAAATTAAGCAGCGCGCGCAACCCAGTTGGTTAACAACGACCATTGTGTTCAAGTTTAAACGAACACCCGCAGGAATAGTCAATAAATCAAGGCGAATTTCTAGAGAAAAGCTCACAGCCTTACGTGAGTGGGTCTCGATACTGACACAAAATTGAGAGATTGACTGTATTTTATTGTCTTCTGTGGGTGGTAAACTTTGGCCTAGCGAAAAAAATGTTTAAACACAAAGTTTCATGCAGTTTAGTAATTAATTTTTTATAATTTGCCTTGACATTGATCCAAAGAGCAGCAGGTTGACACAACCAGAAAAATCAAATCAGGCCTTTTAGTATGATAAAACGTATGCTATGCTTAATTTAAACTTGAAGCGAATTTTGGAAAATCTTATTACATCGACTTAAATTGGATTTCAGCCCTACATGTACCTGAATGAATCATTTAGAAGAGGAACTTTGACCAAACGCTGAACTGCGACAGAAACTGGAGCAACATACTATTTAATTACTTTAAACTAGACTGATTGGAAGAGAATGCGGTTAAAAAGAAATAGTGTACATGCATGCTTTACACACTGCACTATTTTTCGGTATAAACTTCGAAATGCTTCACAAACACATGTATGCTCGCATCGCAAAGATGGCCCACGCTTTCCATACATACTGTATATAAAGAATTATGGATGACACGATCGCAATGTTTGTGAGGGGAATTTCTCGTTGGAGGGCCCCAAACTTTCACGGTTAAAATATCTGAACAAGTTGGACGTGTGCTTTTTTTTTAGAGATTCTGCATACTCTCAGGGTTAAAACTAAAGGTCAAATACGAAATTGCACGAATGCTGATTTAGTTCATGTTCAGTACATTCATTCCTTCACTATATGGTATACCTCGGCCTAAAACACCAAAGAACCAATAATCGATTAAAATTCCGCAACATTTGTAAATGGGTGGGAGGAGGCACCTTGTCGGATCCCCTCAAACTGGATCTGTCAGTTTTATCACGCATAGACCTACTTCAATTCGCAGAAATTCTCGATTTTTTTAGGACCAACTTTGCGAAAACTACTCCGAGTGACCCCAGGGTCGTTCTTCTAGCGTTTCACCATTGTTTTACGGTACGAGACATTAAAAAAACAACAATCCTCGGGGAGTTTTTAAGGAGTTCAAAATCGACGTTCACGTTCAATATGTTGCGAAACTCGAAACATGTCGCGGGAGCTTCGTTTTTCGAGCTGCTTATTTCTTAACTAAGTACCCTAACATTTATTTTTATGGCTAGAAATGCATTTCCCCTCTTTCGGTACGCGCTAGGAGTCTTCGAAGAACTACGGAGGGAAGGAAAACAAAAAAAGTAGGCTAGGCCTCCTCGGTGTTACCAAAGTTCATCGTCGAATCGGACGTTCCACGGAACAAGTGGATTCCAGTCGAAAGCAAAGCGCGGAAGTGCGATTTTCAAAACGAAAGACACTGTCGACAAACAAAGCGATCGTGTTTAGCTTTCGACAGGGCCGTTCAACGCTCGTAAATAAAAGGGAGAAACTTCCCGAAGTTTGTTTAAGCCTACTTCAGTGAGCTTCATAAAAGCGAACGGCGTCCAGCCCAGCGCCCCGACCACTGCCATTTTTCAGGCGGCGAACATTACGCTAAGCGAATCCGATGGGAGCTCACCTGTCATGGAATCCGGACGACGTTAAATCCATAGTTAAACGTATCCAATAGTTATTCGTTTCGCACCATTTTCACACCAAAAAATCACAAGTTTCGCGCAGGGTATCAACACCATCAGAATGGGCTATATCCGCTCGATAAACAAAGATGGCCGCGGGTGACGCGGTGGCTTCTGGGAAATGTTAGGTCGTGCTCGGAGCGGGGAACGAAGCGCGTTCCGCGGTGACGAACGAGAAACTGATCGTTTTTATCCTATCCTGACTAAAAAGCGCCGTCAAACGCGACGCAAAATCAACGGCATAACGCGAGTAGATAGGCGATAACTAGAATACACAACCTCAACTTTGGCAAATCATTTGTCGAGCGACATGCGCGCAACGGCGCTTCTGCCTGAGAAAGAATGCCCGCGCCTCATGCAGCGTGGCAATTTTGACGGTGGGACTCGCGTGTCTGGCACGAAATCGAGTAGATATCAAAATATTTACCGAACATATTCGCAGAGAATCATTTCGTATACTCGGGTGCAACGTTTGGTCTTTGTAATACTTTCCCAATGCCAAGAAGAGCCTGGGGTCAATTTTAATGTGCTGAAGATTAAACTGGAGATGGTATGCGAGTGTGTCGCCATCTAGGCGAGATCCTGCTAATGTTTTTGGAATCGCTTATTCATTGCTTAATAATCAGCTGTGAATTTAAGTCAGTTTACTTACAGTGGCGCTATCTATACGCAAAACCTAGAAACTTTATTCGATCGATTTATGTAGGGTAACACAATAATGTTCATTGGTTGCAATTTGAAGCGGTACTTTTTAAAAGAAGAAAATAACGCGCTCGAATCGAGAACTTAGTGCCATCTATACGCGTGATTTTCAAATTCATTTTACAGGCGATTTAAATTATCATTGCAACCGTTTGGCTTTATGAATTTTGTATTCTCAACTCAGACCCATCGGAGTTTTAATTTTCCTTAGACTAATAAACTTTAATAATATTTAAAAAATCACGTTATTTGTATTGCATACCTGATTGCATAAAAGATTGATGATTTGAACGCAGCGTAATGGAAACGTTCGAGGCACTTGAAGTTCTTGAACGAATCCCAAAATAATCTGCTTGCTGGCGCCATCTTGTGGTTGAAAAGAAAATCCATTCATAGAAAATCCTTGGTCAAAAAATAGTGAAAGTGACAGGGTGTTTACACTGTTGGTTTAGCACCTCTAATAGGAGAGTCCGTTACAAAGGATACGCTTTATTATTCAGTTCAGGTCCCTGTAAATCTTACCTTTTTTTTCATAATTAGTAAAATGAATTTAAAAAAATAATATTCTTCCACCTACCTTGATTAAAAACCTTGCATGGTGATGTCCGTTATAAAGCTTTGCTATCTTCTACCATCAGTTGCGTGACTAAATGATCATATGCAAATTAGGCGGAAAATTGGACGTTTTCTTTAAACATAAATGAAGTTATAAAATATTAAATTATTCAAAGTATCCTCAAATTTACAGTTTATTTTGTTTTTACAATATATGGCTGTTATAATAGTACTCATAGTAATAACATTCGAGTGAATTAGCGAGACACAAAAATAAGCATAACTTTTGCTTTTCCCCCACAGTGTTTTTTACAACGGTATATGAAATCAAATGTGTATAAAGCTAATTAAGAAAACACAGTCAATGGTCAATTGGGACTACTTTTCATTCAGAAATCATCGCAACGCACACTTAAATATACACTCAAATACAGATATAACACTTGCTGAACGACCAAAATAATAAGCCATGTTGTCAGCCAGAAAATAAAATTGCGAAATTGTTACTTTTCAAATACAAATTTGGTTTAAATAATTGTTAAATAATACAGTAGGCCTACTGTATTAAGATCATACGACGTGGGATTACTATATAGGAGACACCAGTGTCAGGAGCGACCTACAACGGCGGGAATATTATACCGCGAACAACTTTTACAAAGCAAATTATTTATTTTTTTATTAAAATGAGAAAATGTCAGGGGAGCCACCTTGATACAATTTTGTTCCTAATATTGTTCCTGTATGTCACAAATGACTTCGTTACCCTGTACGATCATGTCGAAAAAGCCAAAAATTTCAATTCATATTTAATGTTACTACATACTGCGATGTATCCCTACTTTATAATAACGATGATGACCAGAAGGTGGGATTTACAAATTTACAGCAATATAAACCGGCTTTAGCGAATTAAATTACACAGCAAATTAGTGATTACGATACTGCAGTATGCATCAAGACTAATTGAGTAAAAAGCGTGCATCATTAATTCGCTACACCGTATATTATCCATCTTCTAAAATTGATAGTAGATGATTAAATTAAAGAGCGAGATTCGAATTTTACCACAACCAAATTATTTTATTTATGCGCTCAAAGTCAATGTCGAAACGTTGAGTGCATAAATAAAATAATTTGGTTGTGGTAAAATTAATGTTTCGCTCTTTAATTATTAATTCGTGTCAATTTAGATGTAATTAAAAGTCAGCAATTAAACATTATTTACCGAAAATTACCGCTGTACATTAGCACGGTCTAATTGAATATCTCATAATTTGCATACGAAGTTAATGAGGTTTACCGTTCATGATTGAGTTACAGAAATATCCGCAAGCTGCGGCCAAATACGAGCTTTTCACTAACTAGTTAAATCTTTGCCAATTTTGACATGTTTAATGGGATTAAGATCAAGAAATGATATACTGCATGTTGGTTCTACCTCGAAATCTTATGTTCTCTGGTTCAAGATCGAAGTTTGGGGACAATGGGGAGTATGTTATTGGGGTCGGACTACTGCATGTCTCCTACATTTACCTGGTTAAGTGATGAGGACTTTTGTAACAATATAAAATGCCGTTTCGTAACGAGATTTAATTTGCATCGCTGTTCGTATAGATCACAGTATACAAAAAGACCAGTAGGGTAGCTCCGTGTTGGCACCTTTGATGTTCATAACGGCAAAAACGACATGAAGCGTTCCACACGACAATGTATGATTGAGTCAACGAAAAAAAAAAAAAAAACTAGTTCACTCAAGTGAGTAATGAACTACATTGTTCACTCTAGTTCACTCGAATCCAGTTCGAACTAGCGAAGAAGTTCACTTTGGTGAGTGAAGTAGAAGTTACTTACTAGTGAGTTATTTATAAATAACTCACTAGGTAAAAGTGGGAGGAGTCACCATACTGGTCTTTTCGTATACTAGTGGTATAGTTTGAATTTCCTCCGATTTTTAATTCCTGATTAATTAGGACAAGCTGTTCCTCAAACTAAACTGGAATTAAATAAAACTCGCTCACTTCGATGTGAAAATAATCCGCACACAAACAAATAAACAAGTCATCACAATTAACTGCATGTACATTTTCAAGACACTTATTCTCAAAAGATCACCATCGGTTTTATCGTACAAATGACGGTCGTTTATATAAATGTATCTAAACTGGTGACCCGCTAGATTTCCATCAGTAAAACCCAATGAAAATCCGAGTCCGGATTATACACGCAAAACGGTACATTCATGTCGATACAACAAATGCCATTCGATAATATATGTGGTTAAATACAAGCCTACGATACGATATATTAAAACATCACCAAATGCGAGGTATGGTCCTGTTTTTTTGGATATATTTAATTCTCATACACGAATTCATAAGGTCCAGAGGCCTTTATAATGCACCCTCCATTCAAGCCTGGAGTGGGCCACGGATATGCCTTCATTTCCTAGCATCCAGCACATTTATTTGACATTTTATATAATGCATGTCTTAACTGTTGTCGTTGTTACACGTACAGGTATACGGATCGATAGATAATTGTCGCAGTTATATATAGTATACAGTATACAGGCTATGAAGACACGTAAAACTCAAAAACAACTTTGCACTTCTCAATATGTAAGGACTGGGAGATATAATCTCAATTTATAAAAATAGTACACCAGTAAAGTCACTAAGCCATTTTTTGTTTGATCATGCCAATAATGATAACAGACCGTTAACAGCCTTGTTGTTAACGGGTGATCGAGGTCCGATTAGACATAAACGACTTTGTTGAAAATGCACGCGGCAAATATTTGAAATTCTACTTCCAAATTATTACATGAGTATGTTTTGCAGATTTCATTTCTGGAAAAAATGACCGTGAGAACAAAATTTGTCTGCAAAAATGAATCATCATCATCATCATCATCAACCATGGGCTCAACTCCGGTTGGTGTCATAGGGTAGGAGCAGAGTGAACCGATTTCAGATCAGCTTTCTGCCTCCGATTACTAG
>JAQGAO010000934.1:0-28130 GCA_034697705.1 Ommatoiulus sabulosus | reverse complement strand
TTTGTAAATACCTGTAAAACTATTTACTGTATGGCATGTGATTACTACGTACACTGTATGTTTCAATTTACATGTACACTCGTAGGTAGACGTCGAGGAAACCTTGGTGACTTAACTGGAAACGGCACATTTTTTTAAAAAAAAAAACACCTTTTATGGTATTCTGGGACACCTCTTATGGTATTATGGATAAGGTATTTTGTAAAACCCTTTCTCAGAGGTTTTCCATAACACCAAAAAAGGTGGAGTATTTGTGACAAGCAAAACACCTTTTTTTAGTCTACTGAAGTACCTTTTTTTCTTTGAGTGCATACCACTTCTGCAAAGGCGCTTCATTAAACAACGTTTCGCCCACTAAGCCACAAAAATACATACATACATATTTTTTATATTCAGTATATATACAGTATATACATGTAGATTACAATTATTTAATCTGTACATACAGTAACATACTTTAATATTTACGTAAGAGCGCGTGTTAATATTTACAAAAGGAAACATCTTCAAGTGCTCGGAATGTGTTGGGTTTAAAATTTGTTAGTAACATACTATACTTTTAATTGCTTTACAATGTTCCAATCTGTACATAATGCATTTTCAAATACATTCCATTGTTCCAAATTTTACTTATAACAGTGTTACAATGTGTGCACATAATGTTCCAATCTGAACATATTTTGAAATGCATTTTTTATTTATGGCATTATAAAATTGTATTTCAACATATCAGTAATGTACTTTATTTATACACAACCTTTATGATTACCTTTATGCTTCCTAACTTGACCTAGCCAAATTAAATGACAACGATTGAGTCCCTCAAAGTGTTTGTCTTTTGATTATTACAATGTACAATAACGTAACCATGTGGAATATTCTTTATTGAATTTTTTAAAGATCATACTTATTTAATTATAGCAATAGTCTATGGCAAGTTCAGGGTTTTCAGTTTGAAAAAACTCTGTCGTCAGTTTGTCATCGCGGTTTTTTTTTTTGGTTTATTTTTTACCAGAATACATTTTGATATGCTGAAAGCAGAATGAGGAGAGATAAGCAGAAATGTATTGAAACTGATGATATTTTCCCAGAGCGTTTTGAAATGTTGGACGAGTAGAGACCATTTTGGTAAAAATGGTGAAGCTTTGAAGCATCGGTATTAAAAGATGGGAGCCAAAAAGCTGGACCAAAGATAAATTTAATTTTGCCATTTGGGGAGGAATCATTGGAGCAATCCTTGTCATTATGGGTTACGGTCACGTACTGAAACAGAGGTACTTCAACAGGGAGAATTAGGTGGAGAGAATGGTTCTGTTTTAAAACTCAGACGCGGAAATTCAATTCAATTAAATCTAGATGGAATTGAAAATCAATTGCGGGAAGACGTGCAGCGAATTTAGAATGACGGGATTCTTACCCTGACTAGGAGAGCACATCACATTAAACTTAGGCTAGTTGCCCAGGAAGTTATACCTCACGCCGTGCTGCAATTACTTGTTGTAGAATTACTGTTGCCTTAAGAGGGTCGTGCTGGGCAATACATCTGTTTTATATAAGACGAACAGGAGAAAACTAAACCGTGGATCTTTGGCTATGTCCACACCGGAAGAAACATATAGAAACTTATTGTTGCCACTTGTTTCTGGAAACATAAACGTAATTTATGTTCTTTCACAAGTTTCTCCCAAAAAAACATAAATTCATGTAATTTACATAAGGAGTTACGTCATGAGTTATTATGCAGCCCCAGACGTATTGGCAAAACTCGAAAACACACTCCATGTTTTTTTAATTGTATAATATACTAGCCGTATAACCCGGGCAAAGTTGCCTGGGCTGTACTTACCAAAAGCCACTTGCTGAAGTGACGAAGTAGGCCTAATGAAGGAATCATGTCCGCAGCGCCCTGTCCGCAGCACTTTAGCAAAGGCGCTTTATGGAGGAACTTTTTGCCCACTTATCCACAAATATACAAACATACATGTCTGCTTTATTTATATATATACAGGGTGAGTTTTATAGCCAGTTCCATGTTTTTATTTTGATTGTGTTAGAGGTAAAATTTGAGTTTGTGGTATTATGTTAAGATGGGTGGGCGCTTTCAAATGAGCTTATTTCCGGTGACCTTGGAATGTAAATTCAAGGTCATTGCGTTACCTTCTTCTAAACCGTAATAGTTAGAGCAAAACGTTGGATTAGAAAGTTGTAGGGCTTCGTGAAATTAGTTTAATGGGTGCATTTGCGACATTCCATTATCAATTTTCACTTTCCAAAAAACATTTTAGTTTCGTTCATGTTTGCTAACCTGCACAGCAGCTGTACAATGCAGGAATGCTCGTATGAAACATATTCGGGGGCAGGGCCAATTCACAGATTAAACATTGAAACTGGGTGAATTACGAAATGGCAACATTTCTAATTGCATTCATGTAAAGGACATATTATGGGGTCAAGGTATTGCTCTAATCAGTGTTTTTCCATTCCTTATTTACTAAGTTTCAAAGCTTAATCTGTGAATTGGCCCTGTCCCGAATATTAGAGTACGGGCATTACACTGCTGCTTTGCAGGTTAGCAAACATGACGTAATATAGAAAGCGAATATTGATAATGGGATTTCGCAAATGCACCCATTAAACTAACTTCACGATGCCCTACAACTTTCTAATTGAACATTTTGCTCTAACTATTACGGTTTAGAAGTTGGTAACGCAATGACCTTGAATTTACATTCCAAGGTCACCGGAAATAAGCTCATTTGAAAGCGCCCACCTATGTTACCATAATACCACAAACTCAGATTTTTACCTCTTAACACAAGCCAAATAAAATCATGGAACTGGTTATTAAACTCACCCTGTATAAAAAGGCTATTTCGATTTTGAAAATAGGATCTTCTCACTCATTTACCAAATCCCTTTCACTTTCTCATAGTGAGCCCTCCTGACTCCGAACACACTGAAACGAACTCGGCGTGCTTTACCTGGTGCGCCGCGACCCAGTCCGGCACGCTGCGCAAATTGTCGCAGCAGCACGCATTTAAACGTAAGATCCCTTTTACATCCCTGTCCAGACTGAAATTTGCAGCATGAGCAATGCAAAGCGCTCCGCAAAGCTCCTTACCCGCATCCCATCATCATTTAAATCGCAGGCTTCCCGTTAAGTTTTTCAACGTTATGTAACGAGAAGTGCTGTTGAATCCCAGAGGTTTGGTCAGGCATATTCGTAAGGTTTCGTTTTTTGAATCGTTGCAGCCGTCACTGCCGAGCCACCCAGCAAGGCTCTGCACCTGACTCTGGCCTATCAGTTCCCAACTGAACAGTACAACACTCTCAATGAACTCGCCAGGAACGTGCACACGGACGCTATCGCTGGATGGGAACTGCGATTGTATTCCAGGGATCCTAGGATTGCGGGAAATGAGGTGAAAGCTCCCTTCCAAACCACAGTAAAGCACACCAGTATGCTTAACATACAGCAATGCCCAAATTTTCCAAAATGACTCTTGGATATGCAAACGTTTAATTGTATGTGGCAAAGTTTGAGATGATTTTGTTCACAATATACATGTAGTTCATGTACTTTATATCATGACTATTTCAGTTTACTGAATCTTCCATGAAATTTGCGGAAAATTCATAACATACCTTTACCATAGCTAAAAATGTTTTCTCCATCTCACAAGCATGCTTTTGAGATTGTTTTCAAAAACAATTTAAAATAGTCGGAATTATTAGCAAAATAATGAACTCTAAAAATATTTGTCAAATGTTTTTTCTCTTGCATTTTTCAGATTTGCAATTTACAAATAAAATACTTTTTTGTTGATAATAGTTCGTAGAATGACCAGATTTTTTTTCGAAAATCAGACATCTTCATTGAATTGCATGTTATTATTTCACAGCAATTGGCCTCCAAATTCGTCGTCTTGCAACATTATCCTGTCAAAGTCCAGAGAGATTTGGAGAACCACATCTGATAATTTATTGTACATATTGCTAATCATTATTTTCCTTTCTTATCGGCAGGTTCATAAAGTAATCTATTCTCATGTTCCACAAGACGCCGATGAGCTGGAGCTTTTGATTGGGGATTTCGTTTACGTTAACAGCGAACAGTTGAGCAACAGCACTGACGGCTGGGTGGAAGGCACATCCTGGTTGAGTGGAAATAGTGGATATTTACCCAAAAATTACATCGAAAAAACCGCCGAATCGGATGCTTGGACTCTGCACAGGTGAATTTAAATGAGTTTGAAAGGCTATATCTGTAGGCTTAATTAAGTGAGTGCTTTTAGATTGCAAATAAGCATTGACGTGCACGATTTGCATGCCAGTTTTGGTATTTTACAATTTTTTTTTTTATTGATTGGAAAAATTTATGATAAAACTGACTGGAACCTTACACATTTTCAACCTTCTGGTTTCTGTTTCAGAGCAATAGTGTTGAATAAAGGCCCAATTTTGGATGACGTCAACGGTTCTCACACCACACGACGGCACTCCCTAAATCTCTTGAAGACTGTTTCCAGTACCGGCAACAGTATGACCTCTCCTACATCCGCGGAGCCGAAATCGCCTTCAAAACAACTGAACGGAGGCCGTGGTGCGCCAGATGAGGCACGGACTTCAATCTATGAAAATGTGGACTTTTTGAATCTCAAGGTAAAGAACTACTAAATAACTTGGAAATTTGATTAAAAATGTACTGATTTGTAAAATGTTAAACTGATGCAAGGTATCTTATCTACAGCCATATTCTAAGTCAGCTGTCCCGGTAGAAGAACCTCCCAAAGCCAGGAACCTTATTGTCATTAGGCATGGTGAGCGCGTCGATTTCACTTTTGGGGCTTGGATACCTTTCTGTTTCGACGAAAAAGGTAATTCAGCTTATTTAACTTTTATTAGAATAAGTAATAAACTCGAATAACTTTATTGTTATGCCTTATCATGTTCAATCGCATATAAATCCTTCCTGCAGATAAAGTCTGTAAGTTTCGTGCGTTACAGTATAATTGCAGAGATGCATAAATAATATTTTCGAGAAAATAAGCAGGGTGGCCACAGGTCAGGGAAGTCAGGGAAATTTGTGATGGGTCAGGGAAATTTTCCCAAATAAAAGAAAAATGCTATCCCTGCACTCAGTCTCCTAGCAGCTACATCCCCAATCCTCTTCAGCTAGACTTGTAACAAAATCTAGTGTTTTGCCAAGGTTCTGATTGCAATTGTTATTTTATTTTTCATTATGACAAAAAAATTGATATGCATTAACGAGTAAGTTTTGGTTAGGGAATTTTGGATTTCAGTCAGGGTAAAGTCAGGGAAATTGAAAACGAAAATTTTGTGGCCACCCTGATAAGAATTACTAAGATTTCCATCATATAAATCATTGTGAAATGGGAACCAAATACATGCTGCCTGAAATGTTAAAAAGTAACTGTGATAAGGTTTAACTTGCAAAGAAAAGTTGCATTTTCATGTGACACTTTATAAAGCTTAAGGATGTTTGCTCTAGGTGCATACATCAGGAAAGATCTGAACATGCCGAAAACTGTCCCTCCCCGAAAAGGTGGCCCACAAGACTTTTATTATGACTGCCCTCTAACAGAAATTGGACTTCGACAGGCTTCCTTAACAGGTAGCCCACATAAAACTGACCTTCTTCACATTACCATGTAGAATTGGATCTTCAAATCTAATTTCTACTAATTTCAGGTGAAGCATTCAAAGAGAAGGGAATCTCATTTGATCACGTTTACTGCTCGCCTTCTCTCCGCTGCGTTCAAACTTGCACCAATATTTTGAAAGGTGGTCTCTTTTGATAGAAACTACTTGATTTCTCTTAAATTTCCCCCATTTTTTTTATTTTCCTTGGTTTTATTCTCGTCTTTGCTCCGCCAGGTGTCGGATTGGATTCTCTTCCTATCAACATAGAACCCGGTATCTTCGAGTGGCTGGCATGGTATCAGGAATCCATGCCTGTCTGGATGACCAACCAGGAGCTGACCGACTGGGGATTCAACATCGCACCGCTCTATAAGCCGCTCATCTCGGCGGAGGAACTTCATGATTGCCATGAGTCCAGTGAACAGTACTACATGCGCAGCTACTATGTCTCGCAAAGTGTGCTCAAGGCAACAGCCGAAACTGGTATGAGTTTTGTTTGTAAAATGTTTTAAATCCTTTTATTTAAAAATCCATATGTACCCAATGAGAATATGCTGAAATCTAGAACCAAATTTATTAATAGCTGACATAATGCACTTTATATGCATGAAATTTCCATTTCAGGTGGGAATGTACTGATCGTGGGCCATGCAGCCACCTTAGACACGTGCACACGTCAGCTGTGTGGCGCCAAGCCCCGTACGGCACAAGAGCTGTCACGGCTCGTCCACAAGATCCCATATTGCAGTGTGTCCATGGCTGAGGAGGTACCGAGTACAGGAACATGGAATCTGATTGCTCCGCCATTTCCCGGAATCATGCACTCTGGCAACACTCGCTACGATTGGAAAGTGCTGCAGAATTAGCAACATGCCTCAAACCACCACCAAATTGGCTCTTTGCAAGAGCTTTGCTAGAATGTGCTTCATGTAGCCCCTGTAGCTAGCTAGCACTGCCAAACTCGCATTTTCTTAACCCACCGAAACGCTGCGGAATTGGCCGTACAACATGCTCAAGGTGATATATGATGTCACCACAGGCATGGAAATGCTCCTTAGATGATCAGGTGATTGTTTTTTATTGGAAAGTGAGGAAAACTGGAATGTGTAATGCTATTTATATAATGGAAGGAAAGCCTTTCAGGATGCAGTTTCTCTTGATGAGAGAACAATGGTATTATGGGGCGATCAATATCCTAGAGGTTATTTGTAGTGCTCGCATGCACTATTTTACCTGAAACAAATTAATCACCTGATTTTCCGAACAGAAATCATTTTTTTTCTTTCCAAAGAAGGTTTTTATGGATGATGCCAATAAAAGATATCAAAGAATGTTCAGTACAAAATGGAGGACTACACGATGTGAAGTTATAAGCAGATTCAGGGATTTGAAGATCTATTGAGGGCCGGGAATTATCCGACAAAAAAACCAGACGAATTCGAACAATGGTTATTAAACTTTTCGGAATTGTCAAGATTCAGATTGAACCTAAAAAGCAGAAATGTGTTGGTGCGTGAATTAGAAAAATCATGTAGTACATGTTTTGAAAGGATTTGTGATATAGAGGACTATGTGGAAAGTTGAAGGAGAGATTCATCATTATCCAACATGATGGAAGATTGATAAGATGTACTGTATTTCTGTTTCATTTTGGAGCGTCTCAGCTGAAGTGCTGCATTTTTTTTTCTTCAAATTCTTGCGAATGTTAGATTCTGCAAGATCTTATTGAAGGTATATTTGTTGTGTGCCTTAGCAGTGTTATCACTGCGAGATGTTGGTGCCAATGTTCTGGAAGACACTGTTTGGCTGCGTAGCTCCGATTCACTGATTCGTATAAGACACTTTTGGTTTTGGCCCAGTTTTTGCCTCACGAACGTCATTTTGCCGAAGATTCACAGAAATGTTAGTGGATGGGTCTTGTGAAAAAGCTTTTGGGAATAATTTTGAACTACGCAAGTGAAACCGAGGATGTCGTCTTAAAAGAAGAACGCTAAGCTGGTCAATCGTAATACGGATTTGATCATAAGTTGATGTATCCTTTGTTCAGAGATTTTTCGTCAACTTTGATAAACCAAGGCATGGATCCTTGTGATTTTTTTCCATAGGGAAAATTATGAAGATATCAGAATGGTATTTTCTCCATGTTTATTTCTGGCAAGAGTTGACAGAAATATCTGACCAGTGTGGAAATGCTTTTTCCTGTTTAAATTTGGTCATTGAAAAAATCAGAAATCCATGGTTTACTTATCTAAATTTATCTTTCTACTAAGGTAGATTTGCAATTTCACTTTTTCATCCTTTTAAGCTTAACTAACTTGGTGTTCGGCAAATGACGCATTCTCAAGGGAGATGGGTGATTTCTGCGTTTCTTTTCAAGTTAATAATTTTTTAATAATTGAAAATCTCAAAAATTGAAGGCTCCGCAGATTCAGTTGCCGAATTTCAAGACCATGAACATGTAGCCACTCTGTCATTGTTATTATGAAATGTTAAAATATTTACAAAGATATATTTACACTCGCGCTTTTTTCCGTTATTTGTTTTGGTTTCTATATTTACTATGTTTTCACAATAAAATGCCGTTTTAAAAAGAAATTTAGGGCTTTTATTCTTAATTCTGTAAATTATATTTCGATCCTTTTGAGTTTTTTTTTTTTTAGAAAAGCTGTATGTAAAAGTAATTTTTAACAATGTTTTACTGTAATAATTTCGTTTGGAATTGTGGCGTTATTAAGGTTTGGATATAATGTAGTAAATGAACACTTTAAAACTTGATCAACATTCAAAAAATAATGTTACTGGATTGCACGTGTTCCATGCAGTACATACTGTACATGTATGCATGCTTGTATTTTTGTTGTTGTTGCTATTATAATTTCAGCCGGAAACGGTTGCATGAATTTCAGAAAAGTTACGATTTAATTTTGCTCGTGACTTCGGTTTAATGTTATTGATATCTAGAGAGGATCGAAGTAGAAAAAATATTTGGGTGGGTATACGTGGTGTCGAGGTAAATCACACAGTAAATGCATGCATGCACTCATTTTTGAAAATTCATTTGTGAACAAATTGAAAATTCCCCAATAATAAGTAATTTTAAATTAATGTAAGATATGCTTTTTTAATGTTTAATTTCATCCCAAAAGCTTCCATTTTTAGATTTGGTAAAAATGATTGAAGTAAAAGTGCCAGATGCATGACACTTCATTTTTATGGATGTCCCCCGAGCGAATTCATAGCAGACGATTCCGCCTTGTCTTCCGATGACCGTGTCGCGTCCACCGGCGCCCGCAAAGGATGGCTCACGATATCCAAGTGGGGGATTTATTTCCATCGTTTCAGCAGCTAAAAGAAAAAATAACTCTGTTCGAAAACGAAAACAAGGTGAGATTTTATATCCGCGATGGACGAACGTTGAACGTGGCCCAACGAAGACGCACGCAGAGGAAGGATGTGTTCATCAACCCTGACGTGAAGTACTATCAACTGAAGTACTGTTGCATTCACGGGGGAATGAAGTTCAAAAAGCGCAAGGACAGCACTGGAGAGCGCCAAACAAGGTACGGGCCACGTTGGACTTGATCATTTCGAAAAAGCCTTCGAAAACACTCGATTTTCATTGCAGTGCCCCTACCAGCAATACACATCGTCTATAGGTTGTTTGGAACCGATTAATAAACGCTATGGCGCTCGGGTTCAAGGTGCATCAATGGATCATTCCTAAATGTCCACGATCCAGAAGCATTTCAAGCAGAGGATATGGCACTGATGCTGATGACAGCAATGGACCCTTTTGCTAATCAGAATCTTCTCGCAGGTGCTGAGACAAACGTCGACCGACAGATCGACCTACGTGTAATGTATATATATATATATACATCAGTCAAAGCTACTTTGGTGGCCATCCTTTGGATCATCTCGGAACTTGCGAGGAGGGTCTGATCAGCGAAGGGGTTAATTTGCACAATGATATCATATGATCCCCATGCGTAGTGCGCTAAAGAAATTGAGTACGTTTCTTTAGGAAATCCATCGATCGATGAGTAGATGGGCACTGATCGGCTCAACCAACAGCGCTGCTAGGTGTTTTCATTGAGACTCAGAAATAGGATATAGCACCTAGAAAGCAGGGAACAAGAACGCATGCAGATAACATTTTATGAGTACGGTACGTTTTGACCCAGAGTACATTTGGATTCGGCCCCACGACCATCTACTCATGATAATTTGGATTTTTTATTCCCACGTAATCTGGTCGAACTTTGTCCTAGAGTCACAACCAAGATGAACTAATGCCCCCTTTGGGCTCCTCGGAGGGGGCTTCCATCCCGTGCGCTTTGCGCTCCCCATATGTAGAATCCTGCAGCCCCCACACCCCTGCTGGCCTAACCAAACCTAACCTAGTCTTATATGCAATCCTGCCCATACGCCTTTTTATCCCAGATGGGCGCATCAATAATATGGTCAAAATGGCTGGTTGAAAACGTCCTGCTTCTATATTTTACAAATCTGATTTTACAGTTATATTTCTTTAAGGCAATCTAGACCAATACTTCAATAATTTTACATATTGATCGTTTCTAAGCATACCAAACACTGAATATTGACCTGGAAGGTGAGCTCTGTCAAACACTGGGCGATGTACATGTTGCAGAGTGTGGACAAGTTCAATTTAATACACTTGCGTAATACTATGCAGTATTTTTTGAATGAACATCATCATATAAGAAAAAAGATGAGAAATTTGATGGGATGATGAGGGGAGCTCATGTGGGGTTTTTCTGTTGAGCTTTGTCAATTTTATACTTCGACTATCTGTTCAACCTGGATAATCGAAGTCTTACATGTTTTACTCCTATTAGTAGTATTGCTAAAATATTTTTATGAGCTGAAATATTTTTTTTTTGCAGCACCTTCAAGCAGGGTTGCAAAGCCTCCATTTCACTGAAGATGACTGAGGACGGCCAGCACCTGCAGGTCAGCAGCATCGAAAAGGAGCACAACCATGAGGTGTCAGACGTGCTGTACAAGCGACTTCCCCGCCACCGCAAGCTCACCGCTGACGCCAAGAGCAAGGCGGCGGAGCTGCTGGGGCTTGGTGCCAACAAGAAGTTGGTGCGCCACAAGATTTCGGAGGAGACTGGCATTTTGGTCACAGCCAAAGCTCTATCTGACATCGTGGCTGGGCAGAGGCGGGTGTCCATCAAGACTAAGGACCTAATGGAGGTAGTACGTACCTTGGAGGAAAAGTACCATGCCTCTGTACGAGTGGCGGCTGATGAACAGATGAATTTGCGTGGCCTCTTCATCCAAGATGAGGAGATGCGCAAGTGCTATAACGCCTACCCAGAATTTGTGTGCGCTGACTCCACCTTCAAACTAGTGGATATCAAGGTGCCTGTGTATGTGCTCATGGTGGAAGACTCCAATGGGCAGAGTGAAGTGGCAGCTGTGGGTTTGCTGGTCAGTGAAGACGAGGATACTCTTAACTGGTTTGTGGATACCTTTAAGCAGCTAAACCCTGACCCGAGCCGCACTCGGGTGGTTATGACCGACAAAGGTATCGTGGAACGGACGGTGTTCAAGAAAAACTTCCCTAATGCGGCACTCTTCATCTGTGCCTTCCACACGCTGCGGGCCTTTCGGCGGGAGGTAGCCTATGACAAGTTTGGCATCACACCTGCCGAGCAGAACTACTACCGTGAAGTGCTGCAGAAGATGACGTTCGCAAAAACGCAAGCTGAGTACAATGAGTTGCACCGGCACCTTCAGGAGACTGCCACGGCACCCATGCTGGACTACTTCCACGAGAACTGGCACCCGATCCGTGAAGAGTGGACCATGGGCATGAAGTTCAGCACGGGTAGCTTCCTGGACAGCACCAACCACCGTGTGGAGGCGTTCAATGCCAAAATCAAATCTATTGTGGGCGCTTATTCCACACTGGAGACTTTTGTGGACAACCTGTACCTGGTATTGGCAAGCCTTCGGCGGGAGAGAGATAGCGAGGCGGCGCTCATGGTGCAGAAGATCCCTACGCACGCGCATGCGCCTGGCTCACCCGAGGCAGCTTACCTGCGCCACCTTACGCAATACGCCTTCAAGCACGTAACAGCAGAACTTGCCGCTGTTGCTGAGGTGGCGCCGCCCACAGAGGATGGGAATGACTTTATCTTTGAAACCTCAGAAGGCAGTCGGCTGGCCAATGCCGTGGCTTGCCAATGCACATTTTACATGAGCATGCGATTACCCTGCCGTCACATGTTCGTTGTGCGCGAAAATATGGGACTCGAGGCTTTCGATGCAGGGCTGTGCGATGAGCGGTGGAGCCGCAAGTTCTACAGGCAGACGCAGCGCATCTTCCAGAGCGTGACAGATGAAGTTGTAGCAGTTGTTGATGCCAAGCCAAAGCTGGCGCCCTCAATGCTAGAGAAGTTCAAGGCAGCATCTGAACTCACCAGCAAATTGACAACTGTTGTGGCCGAGGCGTCTGGTGCTCACTTTGAGAGGAGGATGAGCTTCCTGCGTGGGATCTTAAAAGCTTGGGAAGCTGGCAAGGACCTGGTCAATGATGGCAGCGAGAAAGGGATCAGTGATGCTGAGAGTTGATGGTGGGACTAGTTGTAGAAATGCGATTTAATCCAGGTTCAATTTAACAATGATGTCTAAGTCGTAACCGATGTACTGTAGGAGCTTTCTCCTGAAAATGGGCTCGCCCACCTACCATATGGCATTTAGTTGCTGACTGTAGGGTACTGAGTTGAACTGAATTGATATCCACATAGTGGAACTTGAGGGAGGGGGGCATTCCTGGGTAATTGATGCACATTTGTTGAATTTTTAAAGTTTTTTCGCTGGGGATTTAAGTTCATCCTAAATTCAATGAAATGAAACTTTGCTTTATTTCACATCCCTTTTCTCATTCCATTTTGGATTATTGCTTCATTCATATTTTTTCAAATAGATGGTGAGAAATTTAGGACTTTAATTTCAACAAATTCTCGGATACGTTGTTCGCACATGGTTGCGAAATTGAGAATGAAAACGCAATCTGACATGAAGCTGCAGGATTTTCGAAGTAAAAGCTCTAATCATCATCAGAGGTACTCAAGCAGATGCTTTACGTATCATACTTTGGCAGTCATGAACACACGTGTGAAAATTTGAAATGCTCATTGCTATATTTTCGGTCGTTTAACAAATATTTAATAAGGAATCAATTTCCATTGTCCCAATCAACTTCTGATAAAATCTACATACCAAAACCATAACATCAACCAACAAACCTCCGGTCAATTTTAACGGTACTAACTTCCTCGACTCATTCCTCTGTATCATCAAAGAACCCCACATGTGGCTACTCTACAGAGTTGCCACCTGTTTCATCAAAGAACTTAACTAAGACAATAACCTAAAACATCTACA
Organism: Ommatoiulus sabulosus; assembly: GCA_034697705.1. Classification (NCBI taxonomy): domain Eukaryota; kingdom Metazoa; phylum Arthropoda; class Diplopoda; order Julida; family Julidae; genus Ommatoiulus; species Ommatoiulus sabulosus. The sequence goes on along the minus strand of JAQGAO010000934.1, from coordinate 15,041 downwards.
AAAATTATCCATAGAAAAAAATGCCAGAAGGGGTTGATACCCCTTAGTGCAGAATCTCTCTCTCTACATCAGAGAACGTTGTTGAAAAATGTTATCAAGGTATGATTACTTTATTGGTAACATTTCACATATACGATCTGCTCTTTTAAAAATTCGTGTTCTGTACATGTACGAGCGTAACATATTCTTTCGTATTTTAATTTTTTAAATCATATTAATCTATGATCTAAATCATATTTAGATTTGATCAAATTTTGATTTCTGTCTGAATGAGTCAGTGAATTAGGAAACTTTATTTGGAAAACTTTTACCAGAAAGTTTCAGCATTGCGGGTATCCTGCTCTACCGGTGTATAAAAAATTGAAATTCATTTCCATTAACTTCGTTTTATTTCATATATATTTATTTAAAATTTTGCAAATACATTCATTTGTTGAAACGAAGGTATGGGTATTTGCCATTTCATATACATGTATTGAGTTTAGTGATAATATTTGCAGCACGGTGTTCACGGTGTGTAAGAAGAATTTCTTGTTCCTTTGTACCATTATGTTACCGTTTGCTGATAACGATATTGCTCTCACTGCACTTTTGAAATGATTTTTATTTCAGAATCAGGTGCAATGTAAAAGGCATGTAGCTAAGATAAATTCATGGAATTTCTATGAAGGTTAAGTAAGTGTTGTCAAACCCCTTTGTACATATTTTCACACACAACGCCAAGCATATACGATCGTGAATAAAGAATTAGGTTTGTGGTGCCTTGTAAACATTGAGTGTCTTTTTGTGAAAACTGTAATTTTTGTTCAATATTTCCCTCTCTCCTAATTTATTCATTCATTAGACGAGAACATTGTGGGCCCATATCAGAATAATCATCAAGGTTTTCTTCAATCGATATCCTTCTAAGATTAGTTCTTCGTTTATTTTAAAAATATTTGAAACTGATGAATGAATTTGAAGTTATGAAATTGCATCGGATTGCAGTTCTTATTGCTACTTAGTTTTTGCCTATGAAATTTTGCCAATTTAAATTTGTATCTCTGTTATAATTTCCAGTTTAATTATGACTAGGTCTCATAAATATTTTTAGTAAGATTTTGACAATCTTGCTCTCTTTACAAAATACAGTACAAATTAATGCATAGATGTTAGAAGGATTTTAAGACATCATGAAACGTTTCTCAACACGTAATTATCTAACTAAAACCAACAGGTTACAGGACGTTAGCTAAAGTGCAGTTTTTACACGTATGTATGTAAAATTGGCATTTGAATATTAAACAAAAGTCGGGCTCAATTTAATCTTGTTGTTGCAATGGCCTATTCCTCCGCATAAATCATTTTGATATACAGAAAGTCTTATGTCAATAAAATGTTACATTAAATCTATCGCTTTAACTATATTTAATACTTTAAAGCAGCTGAGTTGAATTGAATTGAATTGAAAACATGGTCAGTTGTGTTAAGAATTTGACTAGAAAACAGCTATTTTGTATCATATTTTTAAGAAGTAAAATTACTCACATTTTCTAAAAGTTTTTACAGTAGGTCATAAATATATCAGTAACTTAATTATTTTACTATATTGAAACCAAACCAACATTCTTTGGCTCTTGTGCATACATTTTTAATTTATTTTTCATTAATATTTTAAAATTTTCCAAGCGTTAATTTTAAATTAATTAAAAAGCGTCATTTTAATTTCATAAAAAATCTTGAAATCATCTTTCCATATTTTCCTTGTAGCTTCTGGAACGTTATACATTTTAGCGTATTCTAGGATTTTCATGCTTTTTTGAATTTTTTTTTAAATGTTTTCCAAATTTTGTTTGCAGTAGCAACCAAATGCCCCAGAAATATCGAATGACCATCGATAATATCGAATCTTGAAATCTCAAGTCTGGGAATTCGTATATCGATATACTGACGTCTGCATGACGTCAGAGCTCAACTGTGGCTCAAGATGGCAGCTGCGTGTGGTTTGTGCTCGTGATTTTTCTTCTGGCTTTATTCACCGAAAATAAGGTTTTCGTAATTGTTGGCAGCTGAAAATCAAAGTGGACTTTAAGGTAAGACTAAAATCCGTGTTTCGATCCCTATTAATTCTTCGATTGTCACATATAGCGCGAATTTTGAAACTTAACCTCATCACGCTTTCGGCGAAGGTGTCCATCGAAAGTAAGTCTGTGCTCTGGCATTGTTTTCTTTTTATTGGTTTTATAATTTTATTTTGAATGAAGGTTAATGTATCCACACATTGTCTGTTGTCTGATAGTGACGAAATATGATCATCAATTAAAATATCGGCAATAAGTTAGAGGATTATGGAGACAAGAGCAACAGTAATGTTGCAACATGTTGCTTTCATCATGTACATGTAAACACAAAAAATTGTTTTCAGTCATATAACCTAGCTTCCTCTAGGTCTGCCAGATAGTTTTATTAGAAATAAATATGTGAACTAGCATTCACAAAATTCTAGGTACAATTGAAAGAAAACAATAACGCATAACTGTATTAATGAAATGGATGTGACATGGGTGAAACATGCAGGGTTGTAAACAGCTGTTCCTTTCTGCTTCCGGGGGTGGGTTTATATCCATGGCTACTTTTCATTCCATGGATGTTGACAACCATTCCAGATTGGCCCTTGGGTCAGACACATTTCATATTACTTTTAAATATTAATGGCTTGTGTGTTGATGATGATATCTGGTATAAGGTGCAGGTTGGTTGGTGGATTTTATGGAACCAATACCTTCTGGTATAATTTCTATTTAGTTTGGTTTTCTTTCAGACTACTGCTTCCAAAATGTAGACTTTTTTCAAGAAGACAAACTGCATATCTTGTGCAAAGTCATTGAAGGGTCATTGAGTTTTTATGAGTAATTTAAAAGGGACATAATTGCTAGTTGATTTTTATTAAATTTAGATAGCTTTCTATAAACATTCCCTCAACTAATTTCCATCCCTTAACATTGTTCTAGATTTTTATGTCTAACAATTGCATTATTCAAGTCTTATGCAATTCACAATTTTTCTTGTTTATATAAATGTTGTAATTGTGTTGAAGGTCGTTCAGTCTGAAAAGATATGATAAGAGCTTGAGTAAGTCTATCCTTGAAAACGGTGAAAAACCTTAACAAGGTAGACTGGCCTATAATGAGATGTAATCTCGATATTCTAAATGGCACATTTATATGTCATTTAGTAGCTGAGATGTGCAATACATGGTCTCACGAACTGCTGCATAATTGCTGGATATTGTTGAATAGGGGAAAAACAAATGTAGTTTACTCATTAGTACATTTATACTTATAAACACACATTCGAAGATTCTTTGTTCTGTTAACCCTGAAATGTGTATCCTGTTTGCTAATTTTTGCCGTATCTTGCAGATAAACAAGCTTCTATTTGAGCAAGGTTAATCATTTATAATTCATTGTATCACAATCCTGATTTTATTGTTATACCTAGAACAGTTCATGGTTCTCGTTTTATCTTCCTTTCTGAGGAGATAAATTGATTGATAAACTCAATCAGTCGATGCCGATAGTTCTTGAAAAAGCGTACCCTTATATACCAAATTGCCATGACATCTTGTTTATAATGTAAGTTTAATTTGGTGGGGAATTGCTCTTTCAATGAATTGAGATATTACCATCAGTTCTGCTTAACCAAATAATTTAACAGAAAATGTAATGTTTTTATTTAGGCACATTAAATATTAAATATGCCATAAAGATTGTGGCTGTTTACTTAACGTGTTTAAAAATCACAGGAAAGTAAATGGATATTTGGAGTATTTTTTTATTCTGATTGCATTCATTGTTTTTATTTTTCGTGATCCAGTGTGTTGAATTGATATCTCTTTGGTACATTTATCATTGTAAAATCGGAAGCATTTTTGAGTAGGATATACTTAAAATCTGATATACTGCCCTATATTGTTTCATTATGAATCTAACATAACATCCATAAATTTCAAGGAACTACCAAAGCTTCTAGTGAATTGAAGTAGGGGAGTTTCACTTTAACGCACTGGTTTACGCACTTTCGTTTTCATTCTCGAATATGAGGGGCAAGTTTCTGACAAATAACAAGGACGAATGCATAATTTATGTTAACAGGGTGGAGTTAGCTATGTGCATTGTTAATCGTCCCTCGCCTTTGTTCCGTATAAGCCCATGTAGGCTACGCTTTTATATTACTGTTTGCCCACGTGTTTGACAGCTGTTTTTCGTATTTTTCAGTCGTTCAACCATCGCTGTGATACGCATTTTTCGATAGTTATTATCAGCGCAAGCTGTTAAGATACAAATAGTATATGCGTGCTGTCGAAGTGTTTACGTTGAATATCAGCTTGAATTAACTTCAGATCACCTTGTGTCAGGTTGCTCATGACTCACTGCAGATAGAATGTCACTATGAAGAACGATTCTGAGCAGCAGAGTGGTAGTGCGAGGTTATCCGAAGTCACAGACTTAAAGATGGAAAGGATACACAATGATGTTGGTGAGGGAAACTGCATCTGGGCTGCCCATGAACTACAGGAAGACTTTACCGCATTGAAACTAATTGATGCAGATGTAGCAGTGCCAAGAGATGATCTAAGATTGAATGTGGGTTGCCATAATACGAAAACAGGTGCCTTGCCCACTGAGCCCATTGCCGGAGCAGAAAAGTTAACAGTCAGTGATTACACAGAAGCGATACAGGAAACCAAGTGGAAGCCCTACTGCAAGGCCGAGTGTACGTTAGATTTATCATATCAGTAAATTTCTTTGTTTTAAAAGAAAGCCAGAGAAAGATTTCCATCATATTGTCGTTGCTTCTGGTAGCATGTTTATTTTAATGAAATCCAAAAACTAGTGCCTGCAATGCTAATAATTTCTTGCAATCTTTTCTCTTGAATTCCAGTATCTTCGAGGTCAAATGTGGAGTTGCAAGCTTTACTGCGGCAGCTGCGTAGCCAAATAGAAGGTAATCTTAGAATTTGTTTCCCATTTGGTTTGGGAAAATTTCTAAACATTCCAAAATTAACTCAGTAAAGGGTTCAATTTCTGTAATGCTGTTAGCTTCTGTTTTTGGAAAGTTTATAATGAAAATATCTCAAGATTTGCCTCAGATAAGGCAGTTATGAAAAATATTTTTTTTAGTTCTTACTCTGTTATTTAGAATATAATGTATATACCATTCAGAGAACGTAAATTCTGTATGACATTTTGGACTGTTGTTAAGCAATAGTTAAAGACAGTGTAACCCTGCATTGTCTTTTTAACTTTCCTCAACAAAGTTGATAAAAATATTTCCTTTTCCCCATTTCAGATGTATCGGTAGAGCTAGTAGCCTTACTACAGGAGCGACAGAGGCTGCGAGAAGAAGTGCCAATCCGAAATGTGACCATTGCACAACTACTGAAAGTGCATGAACAGTTACAGTTGAATTTCACCGAACCGCTCGCGATTCAGATGAGCGTGATTTTTCCTGATCAGAATGAAGCGCTTGACTGCCTATGATCCTTCCTTCTAGCTGCATGTGAATTTGTACGGTCTTGGCCACGGTTTACCATGCCGTCACTTTGGGCAACTATCTAATTCATGCAGGGCCTTTCCTTGATTCATTTCCAAGACCAATGTTTGTTGTCCTTTGTTCAGCCATCATTTAGTACATTAAGTTTGGACAGTGGTCTCTTTCATTACTAGTTGATTATCGCTTCAGTATATATTTTTCAAGTTTTTCAAGCTTTTGTGAGAACACTTGACTACGTGAAAACTCTTTCTGGTAGATGACATCAAAAGTAATCTTTCAGTAGTTACATCAGTCGTTCTTGCTTGCAAAGATCTTTTGTTGCATTTTCATCCTTCACATCAGTCCTCATGTATGTGATGTACTTGACGTTTTTAAACCTCACTGATGGTTAATGACTTTGGAAGGCCCTGCTTTTGTTTTGGAACTGATCTCCAAGTGCAACTAATGGATTTTTTGTCTTTGATTTGCTGATCTACTTTCAGTTACTTTTGTTTATTCAATTAATGGCGTTTTGCGCTCTTACATGTGTTTTGATAGCACATTTCATAATTGCAGGGCACAAACCAAATCTCTCCATAACACTATAATAGCAGCTTGGTCATGGGGAATACGTGCCATCTAGGGAAAAAACAGGTTCATTTCCAAAAATTGGAAAGTCAGGGAAATGTGTACCTAGAAAGCAGTTTTTGTAATGGATTTTCATAAACCGCTTCAAGTTGGTTGCAGGGGTTTTAGCCAGTGGTCACAGCCAAGGGGCTTGTGGATGGCTGCGCACCACCTTCATACACCAATCCAAGAAATTTGATTTTAATATTGAATCATTTGACAAGTTTGGGAACTTGTTCAAATTGCGAGCTCTGCTAAACAAGTAAGAAGAGCGCTTTTACTTTGAAGGTTAATTTAACAATGTTTGGTGCAACTGATTTTTATCTAGTCTTTAACGAGAAGTTAAAATTTTGTGAAGCATGAGTGATGTTTATTCTTATGTATTTAATAAGCTTCAGCATTATTATACTGTAGGAAAATTCATGCCTTTTGCATGAAAAGTGTTTTGTTCCTTTTGGTATAACAAATTTAAGGTTTCACTTTCTCTTCATTTCAAAATTCCTTCCATGTATTTTTAAAATATAATTTTTTTACAAAAATACCAACTTCCAGTGGAACCAGATAAGCGAGACTTTTAGCTTGGTACCATTCTTTAGAAAATGTTAACCGTCCCAATGATATTTTGTTTTACAAGTATTCTTTTCCACTCTAGGAGTGTCTGTGGATTTTTTGCCATTCCAAATAATTTTCAATTTGGAGGATTTTACAGCACATTATCGTGAAGTTTTCATCTCCTAAACACAGATTGATAATTACCAGTATGCCGGGATTTTTTTACTTTTTTGTGTGTCTTGATTGTGTTGTGCTCGGGACAAGAAATTGCATTGTGTACGTTATTTAATTCATTATTGTTGTCTCTAATTCATACTAAGCTGCATTTTAAAAGTGATTTTCAAGAACAGGGTTTGCACAACAGTTGCGCTTATTCTGCTTTTAGCGACACTTCCTTGATTTAAGCACCCGGGAAAATATCCCGGAGCTTGTTACAAATAAAGTTACACAAAAGCAAAAAAAAATTGTAGAATGTTTTTTGGTCTTTTGACTTTTCCAAAACTATAGAGTAGGGAATTTAAGCCTGACGTTTCTCTAATATTTGAGTTCTTTCCCTTCTGGGAAGAAGGGTGTGCTCGTTTGGTTTAAACCAGAAACGCATTTTTGTATGATATTATAGTTACTTGAAAAAAATGGAATATTACCTGTATTTAACAATCCAGTATTGTAACTGAAGAACTCCAATTGCATAAAGTTCCGAACCGATAACATGATTAGTATCATATTGCAAGTCTGAATTATACAATTTCGGACGTTTTCTAAAAATTTTGCAAAATTCAAGAAAACCGATATTTTGTAAATACTACTGTAGAAATGCCATCAAATTACGTTTTTTTTTTTTTTTTTTTGGTGCTATTTCCTGTATTTTTGTGCACTTTTTTAGACATTTTTTGGACAAATTTTAGCACAATGTCGAAAATTAGATGTTTGATAAACCGGTGTTGCATTATTTTCAAAAAATGTTGTATAACATTGCAATATTTGTTATAAGAAATGATAATAGAAATTCAGTCACCACCCCAATTTTATTTTGCAGTTCAGACTTTCTCAGCGTTGTTGGTTACTAATAATTTATGATTTCAGAGTGAAAGATGCAGGACAGCTGTACGAGGTACAGCATTTTCCATATTTGATTTTGTTCCAAAAAATGTAAAACGATTTTCTCCTCCTAGAAGCACTTGCGGTGGACGATCTTAGACCCGACGCTTTCGTACTCTTCCCGGGTGATCCACATGGGCGCGAAGGTGGACAAGGAGGACAGGATGCCACCACCGATCCAGGTGGCGAACTTGCGTTCTGGCGGCGCAACACATTTCACTTCGATGGAGGCCGGGGCTTTGCTTTTTATGTCTTTCTCCATGCGCTGGTCGATGTTCTCGAACATGCTGCTGCCACCGGCAAACACAATGTTGCTGTAGAGATCCTTGCGGATGTCGATGTCGCAGCGCATGATGGATGAATAGGCCGAGTTGGCGATGCCATCGGATTCCACGCCGATCAAACCAGGCTGGAAAAGCACCTCGGGGGCACGGAAACGCTCGTTGTTGATCGTGATGATCTGACCATCGGGTAGCTCATATTGAACCTGAAATCAAAGTTTGGCTTGATTTTAGGAACCAATGCAATGTTAAGGCAAAGAATTCTGTCTCCGTTCATTCATGCGAAACTGTTCTTTTTCTAAGACCAGAGAAAAATTGGCATGTGTCCCTGTGAACGAAAACTGTCATCAGTGCTCATTTCAATTGCAGTGTGCTTCAACTAATCTTGAATGCTGTTTGATAAATTCTACCACAAATTTTGTTTGTGGCACTGTTTTTGAAATGAGCACATATTTTGCATTGTGAACGAAATTTGCCCTGCTACCTTACACAAGTTAGTTTCATCATTTGCTAACTTTGAGCCCTTTTCTAGTGTATATCACAGTGCTGTATCAAGATGATGTGACATGAACCAAAGATGGAAGAAGATTATTGGGATTGATAAACGATGATCATGCCATCATTGAAGACGAAATTGAATGGCCTCTGAATAAATCGTTTCGGTTTAGTTTCCTTAAAAGTGCCCATTTCCAGCTTTCTCATAATCTTTCTGCTCACCTCTTTATCGGTGGTCTTGTTGGCCATGTCCATCTCCTTCTCGAAGTCCACTGCTGTGTACGTCAGCTTCTCTTTGATGTCACGCACGATCTCCTTCTCAGCGGTTGTCGTAAAGCTGTAGTTACGTTCGGTAAGAATGCGGGCCAAGTACTCGGTGATGTCGTGCCCCCCTAGGTTGATCCGGTTGATGACGTGCGAGAGCGCATAGCCCTCGTATATGGGCACGGTGTGAGTGACTCCATCGCCGCTGTCCATCACAAGGCCCGTGGTCTTGCCAATGGCGTAGAGAGCCAGCACGGCCTGGATGGCCACGTAGAGGCCTGGCACGCTGAACTTCTCGAACATGATCTCCAGCATCTTCTCGCGGTTGGCCTTCGGATTGAGCGGGCACTCGGTGAGCATCACATTCTGCTGACTGGGGTCGACCTTGAGCACGCTGGAGAAGGTATGCGTCCATAGCTTCTCCATATCGTCCCAGTCGGTGATGATGCCCCGCTGCACCGGGTACTTGAGCGTGAGAACACCGCGCTTGGCCTGCGCCTCGTCGCCCACGTAGAAGTCCTTCTGACCAGCTCCCAGCATCACGGCTTGCATTCGGGCGCGGCCGATGATCGACGAAAAGACTACTCGAGGCGACTCCTCGGCTGCAAAGCCCGCCTTCACAAAGCCAGAGCCATTGTCCATGACGATAGCCGGGGTGTCGGTGCTGGCTTCCATGTCGCTCGCAGAATCCCGCCCACAATGACTACAAGACGAAAGGTGAGATGAGGAAAGATACTCTACCGGATATCACTGAATGTCCAAAAATGTAAAATTATGCCTGTGATCTATGTAAGATCATCGGAGAATTTGATGTTAAAGAAAATTAATGATTTATTATAAAATAAGTTAAGAAAAAAAAATATTGAAAAAGGTTTCGAGAAAACTTAAGGACAAGAGGATTCATGCTGAGAAAAAAATCGAGAAAGTTTTTGAAAAAAATTGATTTTCTTAACTTTTAGTATAGCCTAAGTATAGTAGTGTTTATAATTGCTACCTATTTATAATCTATTTCGTGTAAAGTAAAGCGTTTTCTTAGATGATGAAAGAATTATTATGGGAAATGACTACTAATATTGTTGTTTTTTTGTTTAATCGAACAATTTTTGCTGAAAATTAATTATTTTAAGCCCATGTTGTTTTTTGATAAAGTAGCGGTGAAGTAAAGTAGTAGTTGATAAAACACTAGAATGCTATATTAAAATTTTCAAGAAAAAGCAAAGGCCCTGTTTCTTGAACGAAGTAATTTGTTTTTAGAAAACCCATGAAGTACAAAAATTGGCGAGACATATTGAAAGTAATTTTCCATTGAGAGATATTGAATTTTTGTCACTAACCGTGCATTTTTATCATTTAATCATCCTGCCACTATAGGGTTAGATGATTTGAGAACCAAAATTCGCCACATGCAGCCATTATTATGAATATTATCTTTGGACGGCATGACTGTTTAGAAATTGAGGTAATGGGCGGTCGAGATAACCCCTTTAGTTTAATTTGTAATTATGACCGTGTACTCATTCTTTTATTAGCACCGCTCAATTTGAAGATCACTTTCAAGTACACGTTCCAAACATTGACCCAGAAAGGTATTTACACTTATAGGTTTGTAAAGTTTTACTTACATATTGACCCAGTGAAATGTAGTTAAATGAGTATTCAATTATCCCAAAAACTTCTCCAATGTCACGGATTTTTTGAAATTTTTATCTTCATGTAAATAGGATGGCAACAATGCAACAGCGATTTGAACCCAAAACTGGAACATCGTGTTGGAACAATGTTGAAGCACGTGTGCCATCATGCACATGCTGATGCATTTAGCATGTGCATGATGCTAAATGGATTTTGAATTCTGTCCATGGCTCTTGAGTTATTTATTTGTTGGGAGGGAGAATTACTCTTTGATATTCCAAACTGACGTCAATGCTTCTGCTCGTATGTAAATCTTCAAAGAATCAGAATTAAAAATGCGATTTACATAGTAATAATTAAAAAAAACACCTATTCGTATCATTTTGACATCACTAATCATACTCAGGTTTAGTTTTATACATGATATAGAGGTCATTGCTCATGATGCAGTTTTTTGATTTTGAAAGTAAAAAAAATGTTAAAATTTCTTCGGAATTAGAAAAAACCGTGATTTAATTGGTAATTTTCATCTCAACTCTTAAACAACGTAATGTACACATCAACAGAAGGGTGACATTTGATCTCTGTCAGCATTTCCAGTCCATGAAAGTTCAAAAACAAGTGGCAACGTTTGAAAAATCAGCATCAAAATGAAACATTCTGCGAATTTTATGATTTAGTGCTTTATTAGAGTGTAATTAAGATAGCGCCGCTCAACAGCTAGCACTTCTGCTTCAAGATGGCACCACCGTGCTCTTCAAACTCTGCTCGGGTAATCCAGTGGCTCTGGAATGATGATAGACTGGCCAGGATGCTTCCCCCCAGCCAAACCGAATAATTCCGTTCCGGGGGCGCCACCACCCTCACCTGGTTCGGGACCAGGGGTCGGAGGTCGCGCTCCAGGCGACGCTCCATGTTTGGTAGTAAGGTGTTTCCTCCAGCCATCACGATGTTGGAGAACATGTGCTCCTGCAGGCCTTCGCACGATGTGGCGCTCTGGTTCACGAGGTCCACCAATCCAGATCTCGCTCCGGATCCGAGTCCGCCGGGGAGCTGAGGCCGGAAGATCAGTTCGGCGCACAGGAAGCGTTCCGCAGGAACCGTAACTTGAGTGCCATCCGGCAGCGCATACAGCGATGGTTCCAGCTGACCATTGGCCACCGACTTCATCTCGGCGTCGAAGTCCAGCGCCACGTAGGCCAGGTGTTCCTTGATCTCACGGACAATGTCCAGTTCCGTAGGGCTCATGAATTCGGGTCCGAGCTGCTGAGCCAGGGCCGTGGTCACCGAATGGCCACCGAGGTCGAGCTTCTGCATCTTGAAAGGATGAAATTTCAAATATTTTCGACTGCTGAGAATGGGGCAATTTGCTATGGCAGGGTGGCCACAAAATTTTCATTTTCAATTTCCCTGACTTTTCCCTGACCAAAACTTACTCGTTAATGCATATCAATTTTTTGTCATAATGAAAAATAAAATAACGATTGCAATGAGAAGCTTGGAAAAACACTAGATTTTGTTACAAGTACGTATAACTGGATTATTTGGGGATGTAGCTGCTAGCCCTCTCAGTACCGCATTATGATCCCCTTATCCGAAAGTTTTGAAACTTTGGAAAATGAAACAATATTATATTACTATGTTCTCTGAATTTTTTCAGATTTTTTATTAAAAGTTTTACGTAATGACCTAATTAAATTTCAACATGAGTAACAATGGCATAATTTGTGGAAACTAATTTTTTTATTACATTTTTTTTAATCTACAGGACGTGATTTATTAGATTGATGCAAAAAAATTCACTTAAAAGTATAATAAATTCATTAAAAACAACTTTGTTTTTAGACCTATTACCGCTAATTTCTTGAAAATGTAGCTCCATGTTTTCAAAATGCTATAATTTCCTAAAAAATGCCAGTAGGATGCACCGCAAACCGGCATTTGAAAGAGGGGCTATTCCACTATACACTGGAGCATTGCAGTGCAACCAAACGTCATTTCTAAGGGGCTTCGATGTTTTAAAATTTAAATGAATGTGCCTGTTCTAGGACATGGTGACTGAAAGGGCTCAGACTGAGTGCAGGAATAGCATTTTGCTTTTATTTGGGAAAATTTCCCTGACCACTCACAAATTTCCTTGACATTTCCATGACTTTCATGACCACTTTTTTTCCCCCTGACCTTTCCCTGACTTCCCTGACCTGTGGCCACCCTGTTTGGTAATTTATGCCTTCTGGAAGATGTACATGCATGCACATTCATTATGCTGTTTTTTTTATTTACATGTATATGAAGCATATATACATGTAATCCTTTCATTTTCTGCGAAAAGCAGTACAAGTATTTTGAAAAATGGAGGATGTTTCCAAGAAAGATTTTTGTAGAAAAAGAATATTTGAGCAATCGCGTTGACTGATTTTTACCTGGGCTCTCAACACAGTGCCATCATGCACGGGAACCACGTGGGTGAGGTCTTGACCACTGTCCACCACCAGGCCAGTGCTCCGGCCGGTGGCGTAAAGGGCCAGCAAGGGTTGGACGGAGAGGTGGACTCTGTCCATGCTGAAGCTTTCGAAAAAGCATCTCATCATCCTCTCCCGCATCGAACGCTCGCTTTGGGGCCCCACGGTCAGCAAGGTGGAGCCACCTTTCCCGGTCAGGCCAAGCTCGTCGTACAGGGCGTGTCTCCAGATCAGCTCCATGGCTTCCCAGTCCTTCACGGCACGGTTCATCATAGGGTGTTCCAGGCCGAGGACGCCGCGCTTGCTCTGGGCCGAGGCGCCCACGAAGACGCCACGGTGGTCCTCAACATCCAACAGCACGGTCTGGTAGCGTGGACGACCGACGATGGACGGAAATACGGAGCGGGGATGGTTCTCGCCCGAAAAACCCACTTTCATGGTGCTGGATCCGGTGTCGATGATCACTGCTGGGCGGCCGTCCATGGCGTCCTTTGCTTCAGCGACACGAGCAATTAACTAACAATTAAGATGACTTACAGAATTGTTATGAAGACTTATGCAAATTGCATCATGGTGCGTTTTTGGTACTGTATACTTTTTTTTTTTTTTTTTTTTTTGCGTACTAGTTGCTAACCTCGTTTTGCTAACTGCTAACTCCTCACCACAAAACTTCAATGATTTATCCACTAATTTTATACAAATGTTGTGTTGATGTTGCACAAAAAAATACAAATTTAGAATTCTAAAAAATCGCTTTGGGAACGTGATGTTCGACCACGAGGCGAGGACACGTGGTGCTCACTAGCATCACAGTATACGAAATATTTCGTATACTGTGCTAGCATTCTTCAATTTTCCATTGTCAAATGCCAATTTGTCGCATGCATAGCAGTTGCGCAGAATACATCATACTGTAGATGGCATTGGGATCTCAAGATGTATGTTACATGTACTCATGATTGTCGAAGCCAATGGCAATAGGTTATTCGATTTTACCCTTTTAAATAAGAATTGAATTGAAATACATGTACAGTATATGCATTATCGTTTATAGGAAATATGACATTTATTTACAGTATTTCTGCTGAAACTCCTATTAGTGTTTCGCTGATGTTTTCTCTAAAAAAAGTAACGGATCAAAGCGTTTATAGAATGGCATGTACGTGCCTCCCAGAGATGTGCAGTGTTTACATTCAGTGAAGTGTCATTGATAAAATGGACGAAACTCGTGACAAAAAAAATATTTTATTTAATTTTTTCCCACGTTTGAATATCGGCATTCGTCAAATTGTGATTTATTGCCTGTAGCAATAAAGAGGAAACAAAAGTCATGTACTTGCATGATGGCCTTCGCACGATTTCATGGTGTCGATCGTGCAATTTTATCTTGTCTTAATTTAATTAATAATTCAAGTTTGGGGTCGGAGTTTCGTTGCATAAACATGGCGTTAGTGTCCTTGAAGAGAGGAGCGCATAAACATCGTAGTGACATATTGTTTTGAAATTCATTTTTTATTTGGACTTGGCACTTTTGAACGTCTGTGGAAAGTGTGGTTGGTTTTCCTAGAAAAACGTTTCATTTTCCAGGAACGTTGCTGGATTCTAGAAATCACGCTAATATTGGAACAAGGCTTTTTTTTTAGAAAAATAAATTCTCATAAAATAATATACTGTATTTTAAAAGCATTTTCATTTTTTATGTTTAAATTGCGGTTCTCAAGGAAAATGTGTTTTTTTTTTCGTCGAAAGCATTCATATCGTTCATAAAACAAGATTGCTTTAACGTTTATTGTCTCGAATTACTTGTAGAGTATATTTCTATTTTCAAGAATGTTTGCCTCCGAAAAGTTTATTTAATATTTAATTTAGCCATTTTCTAAGAAAATCCGTTTTTTACATTAATTCGTTTTTACTAAGTAGGTTTTTGGACTTTACGCGTCGTGCCAAAAAAAAAAAAAAAAAAAAAATCTTGTTTTTATGTATTTCATAAGAATGTTTTGAGCCTGTTGAATTAAGGCGGGTACACACCAACGAAACATTGTTTCGCAACAAAATGTTTCCGAGATATGTTTCGTGTAAAACAATTCCTGAAACAAGTCTCGGAAACATTGGCGTA
>JAQGAO010000933.1:0-28131 GCA_034697705.1 Ommatoiulus sabulosus | reverse complement strand
CCCCATCCCCCCTCCCCCCCCCCATTGATGTCTTTACCAGAACGAGCCAGTGGCGCCATCAACAGCAAAGATTAAATGCCTGATTCGCCTTTAAAGTTATACGGACCTCAAATCCACAAACTTTATAAATGAACACTTGATTTTCTTTTCGAGCTACTCAATGAAACTGAGCAACGTATTGCGAATTTGCAACACATGATTCCATGTCAATTAAGTAGATTGTCATAGCAGATAGTGGCGCCATCAATCGGTGGCATGAACCCAAAGATTACATGGCCGACTTAAAAATTCACACGTTTCATGTCAATGAGGGAAAACTTGCAAGAAAGCAATATTTTCTATTGGAGCTACTCATTGAAATAACCTGAAGAAAAACTGAGCAACTCAGTATTGCGTATTTGCAGCACTTGATTCGATGTCGAGTAGATTGCCTACGCCCTATCCAACTGCGCAATTTATTCAAACTGCACATGTGCAAGAAACACGCGTAAAAATGTGCCAAAATCCAATGACAAACGACACATTTAATATTGTGATAACGAGATAATCAAATACGTGGACTGGCCTTCACTTCCAATAAACAAAAATATTTACTTCTATCCAGTTTTTCAAGCAAAAATTTTGAACTTGCTCCATGATATCTTAATTATTGTATTGCTAGCTCACCTCGATCCATAGCAGCTTTTCAACAACTTTTCACTCCAATATTTAGAACAAAAATCCACAAAACTGCAAAACCCTTCAACTAAATATAAACTTTTCATTGTAATTTTTGTTATTGATAATAGAGTGAACATATTACAATTGGTGCTTAAATTCTCATAACAACTCAAAGCCTGATGAAGTTATTGTCATTTCGTTCCTATTATAAAAGGCGAACTTCCACGGATTACTTCATAAAACATGCTTCATGTTACACTGTACAGCATCCGACACGTGTAGGATTCATACTTTAAAATGTCACATCTCAAAAGTTCTTGTTTTATCAAGACAAACAACGCTAAACGACCATAAGCTTGTCCTATTTAACATAAATGCATGCAGGTTAAATCGTGGCATCACTCTCCATCACACAAAAATAACACATTCAAGTTTTCCAAACAGGGTTGTCTGAATTTGCATGGTCTGACAGTTGACATTCGAAATGACTAAAAAGTTTGCATTTCGGCCACAGGGTGCACCGCAGTCTGTTTGAAAACACAAAAGAACAACAAACTGCAGGGTTTCGAAATATTCGCCCAATTTCATGCCAATAATTGGAAAAATCCCCTTCTGCAAACAAGCAAAATGCGACTGACCCAATTTTTCAAATGGTAAGTGGCTCATGCATAAACAACGCCGCCAGGGGGCCAACGAACCGCTAGAGGGTGTAATTGATGAAAAGACAATAATAATAGCGGTGAAACGAGCAAGGTTGTAAGCTGAAAAACAGCGGCCATTGCAGATTAGCCTAACTCGTTCAGAGATTTAAAAAAACACCACAATGCAACAGGAAATTAGAAAATTGCTCAATTTATACGCGATAAGCGAAAAAATGCAGAAATTCTGGTTTGGAGGTTTTTAATAGCGTTGACACCTTTTAATCGGCTGGCTTTTTATCTCGATGCTAATCGTCCGATTAATACGGGTTGGAAAAAAGAAAACATCTTTTTAGCAGCATGAGTGATAACCATGAATTAGTTGATGGAATAATGGCGCTTTGACTGTCGAGGCAATTAGAACCATATACCATGACAAGCCAGCCATAAAACCCAGACGACCTAGAACCATATCAGAATGCATTCTGTTTAGTATAGGTTTGAATTTCTCACCACAGGCATTCTCTCACTTCTGACCAATTAAAACACCTTGATAACTGGTCAGTCTCAAGGACAGCTTTAGCGAATTCATGCATTTATGCGAAAGAGCTGTTAAACCAGTTGCAGTTGTCTAACCGTATCATCATCTTCCATTTGCTTCAAGAATGCATTTACATGAATATACTGTATACAGGGTGAGATTATGTCTGGGCATCTTAAATATCTTCCATAGGGTCACTTGTGAGGATTCCAGAAAATATGTCACACGTAACATTGCATGTCCACGTTCTCTGTTCGTGCGGTTCTAAAATTTCAACTGTTGAAGATTGGTTGGAAAGTCCGAGTAGAAAGTTGTAAAACGTCGTAAAATTAGTGTAATGAGTGCACTGATGACATGTTGGTTAAATTATCGATCATTAAAGTTACAGATGACATTTTGGCTTCTCATAAGTATGCACTCTTGCATAGCACGAATGCATGGCAGGAAATGGCTCTTCAAACTCTTCCAATCACAAATATCTGTACAGTGAAAAGCCGCTTAATTCGATCACGTTTGTTCCAGCGATTTTGATCGAAATAAGCGATGAATGTCAAAAAAAACATACATGTATTTACATATTATTAAAATATTTGTTTTAAAAAAAAGTTATAAGTAGTGTTGTGATGATGCCTGCTTGCTGAACGGCTGAAGTTTCATTTTCTGAATGAGAAAATCCATCTGAGCCGGTGATGCATTTATATATGCTTAGATGAACACTTGCACGTTGTCCAAACGTGTCCGTACTTGTATGAAAGCTGCTCAAAATCTAATGTCACATAAGAGTTATAACTGTCCCAAGATGTAGTGATTCAAAACTCTTTGATCGATAGAAGGACTCGTTAATATCCCGTGGATATATAATTTCCTTACGGCATGATTTAGTTCAATGCTTTAATTAAAACCGTCGGCTAATAATCTGGAGGAAATGGGCACGAATGTTGTTGGGATCTATCCAAATTCCATTATCCAATGCCTGTTACCGAAGTCATTAACATTTTGGCATTTCAGCTACGTTTATGCGGATGTGAACAAAAAAAAGTAACGACGATGAATAAGGCAACTCCCTGCCCTAGCTACCACAAATGTATGTCCTCACTACTTCTATTGTCATATAATGTAGAGGGAATATACAGGTACTGTATATCTATATTTCAGTTTTAAGAGGCACGTGTCTGACTCGACATTAATTCCTGCAATCTGTCATTAATTCGGCCTCCAAACACCAATGTCCAAAATACTGAAAATTGTTCATAAGGTGCAGTAATTCATTAAGGCAGTGATCTGAAAAATGTGTTAAATTTTAAGTTCATTATTTCCTATAAAAATGAACACTGAAAGCTTCAAAAACAATTATGGAAAAAACTGGCAGCAAATTGATATCGTGTGGTATACTTATTGGTACTGTAGCCAAATTGCTACATCACAGTTACATGTAACTGCATGATAACTTAATTGGTCGCAAAGTTGTAAATTGATTACATAGGCAATCAATTATTTGCATTTGTTCTCACATGGTTGGCTTCTGGTAATTCAGACAGGCCGCAATCTAATGCACGAGGAAAAGATTGTCAACGTTACCAGTTTACAATTAGTTTTAAGTATGCAGTAAACTTATGATCACGTGGTCTTGCAAAGAAGGAAATTAGAGATTTTCCATTTCTTGGCTAGTGACCAACGATACTGTACACTGGCAATAGTTATTTTCAAAAATCTATTGGATATATTAACATATTTTAGGGTCAGAGAATGCAAGCACATTGGACGACATTCGATCAAAAAAAGTTTAGTTCTGGAAACTAAAATTAATGTCTGATTATTACCACAATTAAGACATTACCGATTTCATTTGGATTTAACAGCAGCTTCTGGTTCTATCCAATGAAGAAATCACTTCGGTATGCCCATTTCTGAACTCAAGAAGATTTGTTCATTCGTAAAACTTTGTGTAAAACATTACATAGCCGCACCCGGTCATGAAAATTCGCGATTATCCCAATTGATGGGAAAATTGCTATATTCCTTCTTGATTTATTGGTTGCGGTAATTCCGACGAGGTATCACAATACACGATACACAAGAGTAATTGTACTGCAGCATTGACCTTACGGAAGTTAATTGTAAGAGGAATTTGTTAAATTAGCGGTTGTTAATCTGAAAATTACCCATGATTTGACTTTCACCGCAACATTTCACGCGGCAGGGCAATTCATTGTTTTATTTGGAAACCTATCAGATCTTGCCTTTATCACGAACATTTTAAATACAATATGATCTAGATCAAATAAAAAATTGGGTTATAACAGCCCGACAGGAAGTGATCAATTGTACCGCTGGCTTTATCACGATCGTACGCAGAAGCACATGCTTTCGTGTAATTATGGCCTATTATTTCATCAATACTGGTAAATTAGCATAAGCGATCACCATAACACTTGCGACCCAAGGTTTTGACCCACATAGAAAATTGGGAGACCTTATTCCACGCATCCTTCTGATCAGCATAATATGTACGGCACCATTACATGTTTACATCAAGGTTTTACTTCCATGCAAAAGGTGACATTCAAATTATGCGAATATTTCAGTAGTGTCACACGTTTTAACCCTATACATGTACTTGTATGTACGAAAATGGGCGTAATATCCCAGCGGTTTTTATTTATTATCCAACTTGGGTAAATTCCATAATGGTGGCACAGTTAGCATATACTGTATATATGTTGCATTTCATCAAAAATAATTGATACCTAAAAATGCCATTTAGTTTTACGAATATTGTGTGAGCAACACTGGCATACAGTTAAAGGTTTGTAAAAATATTTCCACTATAATAAAAAGACAAGAAACTGATAAAAAGTCCAACATTCGCAAATGCTCGCGAATAAGGTATTCACAGCAATGCGGTCCTTCGCATTGTGCATATTTTGCAAATATTTGAAATTCTTGAAAATGTTTGTGAATTAATGCATATATCAAACTCACTTTTGATTTTAAAAGACCAGGTAATATATGTATATACACGTGATGCAATCATTGGAAAATTTATTAATGAATCACTTTTTTAGTTAAGTCTTTGCTCAAATCACATGCACTAGACAACCAGAGGCCAATTTACTACTAAAAAATTAGGAATTTAAATATACTGTATATCTGCAAATTGAAATCTCGCTGTAAAAATACGTGTAGAAACATTTACAATGACAGCTGTCAGCACATAGCACTCCAGGGATTTGATCAAAAGCATTTCACTCATCAGGATGATCAGCCAATAGATTACATTTAAAAACCAGCCAGTTTTCACGTTAAAACCAGCCCTTAAACGCAATCAAAATAAACAAGAATAAAGATAAGATCGGAATTCTAAATTAACCAAATGAAAGCGACGTCACATTGTGATGACTGTAAGCGTTACCGAACTGTAATCATCCACTGACAGCAATCACGTGGAAAACTCATGACATTCATTGTGTGACCTCCAGACAAAGTGAGAAGAAAACATTTTAATCATTTTCATTCCATTACTCATAACTGTATTTTTGATTACTGCATGGTGAGAACTGAAAACACGTGCCTTGACTATAATAAAGTAATTACATACTGTATTAAACATAAAGGAATTTTTTTCAAATGTTTCAATTTCTCTTTCAGATAGTATGACTCATTTTGCTTGAGAAAATATTCGCGATTTTTTAAACTTACTTCCAAGTTACATGTATTTAATAGCCTCATAAATAGTCCAAAAAGTATTGCATCATAATAATGACACTATACGTAACTTGATTTTCCATCAATATTTAACTCTTGCGAAATAGTTCTCCTAAACATATACCGATATCTTTCGAAACGTAAACTATAACCTGTTTACAAAATTTATATCGTCAAGGTGTGTGTACAGGAAACTAACAATGAATTGAATTGAATGCATCCCCTGACATGACGAAAACCTACTTTTACAGTAAGTGATTTTAACTTTTTCATAAATTTCATGACCAAGTGTCTCGAGAGTATCAACGGCATATGCAGAGTACATAATACTTTATAGGTATGCTCGCATTTTCCAAAATGGCATTTGTTTTTTTAATCGGGAACTTAATCACAACTAGAAAAATTCCACCTCATGAGCAATCGAGAAATTGCAGCATTGTCAGCAATTACTTTTTTCCAAAGACTATTGCCAATGAATCGAAAACATTCATGGTTTATGTAACATTGATAAATACTGGAATAAAAACAAATTTTTGTTCATTAACTGTTGCAAAAAAATGTAAATGAAAATTTTGCCTGTGAATAAGTGGTTATTTCATTTGACCAAAAACAATTCCCATTGCACCTGCGTGTAAAGAGATCAGGCTAATGGCAATACAAATGGTGAGTTTTCCAAATTCCAAAGCTATGAATTTCATAAGTTAGAAAAACTGCAGCGAAATTGCCACTAGAAGCTAGGTCAGAACAGAGGAACTTAGAAACACCTGAGCCAATTAACTTAATTAAAAACACTGGCTAATTAATCGCCAGAGGAAAAATTCGCCAATAACATGAAAACATGTCCAAGATTTTGATAAAATCGCACAAAAAACTCAGCAACTTAAACTATAAAAAGGACATTTACGATAATGCAGAAAGCAGTTTTAGTGGACCTGTATTTGCAGAATAATTCACACATTCAAAATATTTCGTGAAAAATTACTTAAAAAGGGGTAGCGAGAGTTTCATTACACCATTTTGGAACAAAGTGCGGATCTTGCTACGAGTGCGGTCTTAGTTACTAAGCAACTAGATCGAGTTACCAAATATTTGGTGAAAATTCAGATAAAATTACATGCAATAAAACCAAAGTTATAAACTTAATTCTATACTTTTATGTTCGGTAGTTTTATCTCAGTAATGGGACATCAATCAAAAACATTAAGTAATAGTTTTTCCGCACTAATAAGTCACATTACTGGCAGATATTTAAATTACAAAAATTTAATTTTAGCGTGTATTTAAACCATGAAAATTTAAGAAAGACCCACGTTTAGATTTCTGAAATTATCCACAAATCTGAAAACTTATAGTGACGTCTTCAAGATCTATTAAGCAAACTTCTTAATATTTGATCGTTAATTATACAGACACGACTTTGAAGGGTGAAAAGTCGAGGGTTCAGCCCCCATTGACAGGAAACAATTGAAAACCATGCAATTCAATCAGGTTTTTTTATTCCATGGTTAATGAAGCCTTGCAACTGCATTAACAATGCCTTAAATACGTTAGGGTTAAACTCAAGAAATATTGGGTGCCTCCCCTCGCCCCAAAAAGCACATCCTGGCTGCGGGCCTTCATGTATGAGGTGGTGGTTGTTAATGGCATTTTTGGCTGACTTTTCGGCGTTGCGACTAAATATAGAAGTTACTGCATTTTCCTTATAAACAACCTATTTATGTAATGTTCAGTTCAGCGTTAAAAGGTGAAGGGCCTGAGAACTGAACGAACTTTCCCCGCGCTTCAGAATCAGAAGAGAGATAATCGTTCTGCGAACTGAAATCCTCTCAAGGATGGAAATTACCAACGAGCATCATGAATAAAAATGAAAGTTTTGTCCATTCAGAGTGAGGTCAGTTTGCGTTCGTCGAGGTTGGCTTGCTGAAGAGTCAGGAAAACGCGTCCAAGTTCAAATCAGAATTATTCTGCCATCGTTTCTGGCCCAAATAAGTGCAAAATCATCGCATTTGCATGCGGGCAATGTCACGCACCCCTGAACGTGAACCCTCAATGGTAGTATTCACGTGACGTCATCTCCTCGAGGAGAGGGCTGCAACAAACTTGTTATGAATGGGGGGAATTTCATCTGGAAAACTATTTGAGATAAGTAATGACGTCAGTAAGGCTTCGTTTACGAATGCAAGATTTCGAATAACCGCGCGACGAAGGATCGCTGAATTACTGGGAAATATTTATCAAACAGCATGCATGATTACATCATATGTCGTTTCAGATAAAATAGCGTAACCAAGGCGATTCCTTTTTTTTTCTAAAGGCGGTGTACAATGGTCAGATTTTGAAAGTATGTTGGCAAATTACTGTAATTCGAAGTGAACAACAAAAAAAACCAAACAAACATTGAAGATTGCTAACTGATCAAGGGTAGGGATTTCTGGGATTGCTCGGGAATTCAGTGCGCAGAACGATGATCTCAGTTAACTGGTTAGTTTTTCCCATTTGACGGAGCAACATGTCTTACATTTTATGATTTTTTATTTTGTAATGTGTACTTTATTTTGTAGTTTGCACTAAATTTCTTTCAATAAATGTCATTTTTTGCAAACAACTCATTGCACTTTGAATGAAGCTAACATATATATCATTCAAATAACCACCTAGCTATCTATCACCTTTATTTTTTATACTGTACATAACTCATGTACTATAGTTTCCAATTGCTCAAACAAAAATTATCAAATTTGAAACATCGATACACTGTTATTTACCTTTTGTTGTTGTTTTAATACATGACAAACAAATTGATAAGGCTGAAGTTCTTAATCTTCACAATACAACGCGTCACTGTCTGTTTTTGTTTGCTCAAAACAAGATAAGATCATCGACAATATTGAAAATAACAGATATCGGATGTACTCCCTACATCCTCAATTTCCCTGCGTGGATGTATAGTATTTCTAAACCAGTTGGATGAGCTGCACAAATTCGATTCCAACACGCGAAATGGCATCACATCTTTGAAGTCAAAAAGCCATGGCAATTCCGTCATAACCACGTGCTCTTCAAAAATGCAAATTTGAACTACATTAGCGAAACTCGATCTCAATTGTAAATTTGGAAAAGGTCACTACATGTAGCTAAACTCGAAGCTTCCGGAATAAACATGAATTAATTTTCAGCAAATTCCATTTTGGTTAATGTATACAACAACACCCTGAAGAAATTCCAATTTTGGAGTCTTCTTGTGAGTTGCGCAAAATGTAACATAGAGGGAGCTTCTCTAGTTACAAATGTAGGGGCCTACTACAAAAACTGAAAAAAATGTACCGCATTCAACCTAACTTGTATTGGCTTTAATACATCCCCATTTTTAAGAAATTTTCCCTGTAGGGTTTTGAATCATCAACCAGTCACCAACCATGGACATCATGTGATCACGAACAACATCATGCACGATAAAAAATGTATTCATTAAACAGTTTTCAGACCTTTGTTCTCGAGTTATAACAGCCAGAGGCAGCCTATTAATATTATTTCTTGAATAAATATTGACATTGTAGTTAAGAAAGCATCTATGTTTTATGGGCACAAGCGTTCGTTGACATCAACAGCTTCATCATTAACTTGTGATAGCCTTAGTTAGCCTGTGCTAAATACCAGAAATTCCTGTCAATATTAATTCGCTACACAGAAAGTGTCTCTTGATAGATGCCTCCTCTTGAAAATGATCTAATTTTTGCAACTTGTGCATGCTCTCTAAACGTCCTAAATACTCGTTTAGCTTTATTAATGCCTGGCAATCTTCATGAATTCAAAATGGCAATGACTTCTTATATGATTTACCAACTAAATTTCCGACTTCATATCGAATTGCTGTTAATTTTCAACGCGGATTCCACTGTCTTCAAGAGTCCATGATGCTAAATTTGCCCTGCCTATAAACTGCGGGGCAATTTGTTTCAATTTATTTGTAACGTAACAGTTCTATACTTACCATTCGTACCCAAGCTTTTACAAATTGATCCTTCTATTTTTAAAAATCTCTTCTTGTCCTTGTCAAAGTATTTGAATCGAGACCAGTAAAACCTCTAGCGTGACTAATGGTTGCCCCTGCCGAGTAATTTAAACGAGCAGACTTAACGAACGAAACAAATAAATCCACAAAAATGGTATCTTAAACGGTAACCTGCATGCTTGGACATGCAATACATGCATTTGAATTGCTTTGAATTCGCCTAATTTTAAATCAAACAAACTAGAACTAACCAGGGAGTAATATGTACATGTACATTGTAAGTATAAAATGCAATAATGGAGAACCTTAGCGTTGCATATTGTCATGCCCTACATGTTTCATTCGTTTTTTAGTAAAATGTACACGCTTATTGTTCAATGAAAATTTTGTTTATAACAAATTTCAACAAAAATGCAAAAAAAAAAATATTTATTAGTTAGCCTGTGCTAAATACCAGAGATTCCTGTCAATATCAATTCGCTAAACAGAAAGTGTCTCTTGATAGATGACTCCTCTATAAAAAGAGGATTGCACAAATTAATCATTTTTTAGGAGGAGGCATCTATCAAAAGATTCCCTACTGATTTTTTCTTCCAATTAAAAAAGCAACGTCCATTGCGACATATGCAACCTGTAATTGGAAGATGTAATTTACTTTTACAATTTTTTTTAAATAGATTCTGAAAAATATCAACATCTGTTCCAACAAAGCTAGTAAAAAATTGTATTATTGCGAGCCTCTTCCCTCGTTAGCATATTTCCAGTTTTTTTAATCAACATAATTTAATTACTAAAAAAAAACATCTAGTTAATTTTCTCCGGGCACCATGGCAACCATTTGATGCAACATTTTATAATAAATGTAGACATATCGCTCCCCCGTTAAGAAGTGAAAGAATTCAACATTTATCATTTCAAGATAAATCAACTTTTAATGCATGATAAAATAAAGCGGCAATGTCGTCATTTTTAGCCGAATCAATGGTAGGTTAAGATACGTCGTTTTTAATAACCATAATAAACCAGAAATTGATTTGGAGTTGTGTTACTATTGAAGCGGGGGTGCGATATGTCACGTGTCTTAAAAAAACAAACATTAAAAGTACAGTACATTAACGTGGTTGTCGTACAGGGAAATACGTACTGTACATTAATTGAGGTGCACACAAAATTCTTTTTCAATTTCCCTGACTTTTCCCTGACTAAAATCCACAATTCCCTGACTCGTGCATTACTCGTTAATGCATATCAATTTTTTTGTCATAACGAAAAATAAAATAACAATTGCAATGAGAAGCTTGGCAAAACACTACATTTTGTTACAAGTCCAGCTGAAGAGGATTGGGGATATGGAGCTGCTAGCAGACTGAGTGCAGGAATAGCACTTTGCTTTTATTTGGGAAAATTACCCTGACCACTCACAAATTTCCCTGACATTTCCATGACTTCCATGACCTGTGGCCACCCTGTTTTATGCATTGGGATAGGCGCGCATGATATAGCCTACAGTAAACTTTGATGTTGTGGTTTCTTTGCTCTAGATGGCGCGTCCAACCGAATCAGCAGGGCGCCAAATTTTTGCATAATAAGCAACAATGCCCTCGCCATGCAAATAGTGGCACATTGGAAACCTTGAATAAGATTAGCCTCAATAGCTAGCGGATACCTGATAACTCCGGAAGTGCTCGTTAGTAGATTACGGGTGTCATTAGGTTCTATTAAATGCCCTTCTACAGTTACTTGCGTCTTCAGTACGATCAACGAGTTTATAGGTAGTCCCCCGAAACACAAACATGCAAAATTACACGACTTGGTTAGTGTATAGTATACTAATTGCACGTAGGACGCAACTTTAGAAGGCAATACGCATCTCCCACAGCGCCGACTCCCATGTTGCGGTCGGCCATGTCAAGTTCCCTATTTTTATCAGATGGTATTAAGCGGAGCAAAGAATACATTACATGTAATAATTTTAATGACAAAACCATTTTTGCCGGCTGCGGGCCGCCAACTGTGACACGCCACGTCCGGGTGAGAACGCGACAGGTGAGACAAACAAAGATTACATCATCACAATTTGCATAGTTTGTCAAGGCGAAAACTGGGATTATTGGCGGCAATTTCTGTCGATTTGCAATATAACGCAATATTGCGGCGGTGCGTGCAATCGAACAGATAAACCCAGCCAGCAATATTTTGGATAAATATTGCACCATCACTTTCATGCACATTAGCAATCCATGATGAGAAAAAAAAAACTGATTGAAAACTTATCATATTGGTTTCAAATATACACCTTGTAACTATGTACTAGTACATGTACATGTACTTTGCAAACAGTTTTAATGCAGTTAAATGATTGCGCATTTTGAACGAGTATCTGTTTACTCCAGTATACCATCAGTTTTCAGATTACGATCACTTTCCATCAGTTTGCAATTTAGATTTTCTTCATAAAGGGTATGGAACGTACACTATGTTAAAAGAATCACTTTTTTAAACGAATCAAGATTCCAATGTGGTTCAAAACATGGTTTTGCATTTCCAGAAAGCGGTGGACACAAGCCTCTTTGGGTCAAATATTGAACTCAATTAGGCTACATCAATTAAGTGCCAATGATAATGAACGTGGTGTGGACATACTGTACGTAGAGTGGCACATAACGCGCATTGGTTCATGTCCAGGACCGTCTGCCCTCATCATCTCGGGAACATGCGCTGATAATACGAATTTAATTGACCTTATTGAGCACTGCAGCGGCGTCTGGTGACCCGTGCATGCAAACTCGGCATAATGGCCGCTTTTGGAGTGATCAAGCACGATCCGATTGGCACGCGTTCTCAAACCTTGGAAACACTTGTCAACCGATTCATGTTACTCCAAAAACGGCCATTTTGTCGAGCTTGGGTGCACAGCCACCAGACGGTGCTATGTCAGAATAAGGTCAATTGTTCCGTTCTCAAATAAGAGCAAGCTGGCAAACGCGGATAGCGCTCTTGTTCAACACACAAAAAATAATGAACGGAAAAATATCTACCTCAATCAGCTGATTTTGGTTGGTTGGTTGGTAGTGGGGCCCTAAGGGCGCAGCACAAGCTGATTTTGGGACAAGTCTGTAAAATTAGTTTGCAGTCACTGGCTTATTGCAACCAAATTGAAAAGAAGTTTATTCCAAGTATATTATTCTTGCATCACTGGCTATGTCATGATATAATCAAACCACACGCTTGTTCGTTTAACGCATAATATTGCTTCCGCCATTTAAGAAAATTGGTCTGCCATCTTTTTCACAATATAAGATATCAATAACCCGAAAAACTTGTTGTCAACAATTTGGTTAACGCATTTGGACAAACATTTTAGGCGAACATGTGACGATCTTCGAGGAATTTTCTGACATATGCAGCAATCATGCAGTTGTCTGTCGTGGCCCTCAATCTCTTGCACGCGCAGGAAGAACATTTCCAGAACATTTCTACCATATGTGCAGCCACATTTATTTTCTCAAATTTGCGTGTACCATTCCTTAAAATCGGTTCTGTAATTGAATTCCGGTGCACTTTGGCGTTTTTTTATGCCCGCTGCGGCGCCGTTAACTTTTTGACCTGCGCATCAGGCCACGGGACATTCAAAGCGTGAATTTCGAGCAGTATACATTATATATATATATTTTTTTTCTGGCATCTGCATAATACATGACATTGTATATCTCGTCTGCGCGTTTGACCCACCAAAAGTAAGATGGGGAGGCTCGGGGGGGAAGCACGAATGTGTAACATAAAATGTACGTGTTGTTGGTCGAGGTATAAAAAAACTGAATTTTCGAAGACGAAAAAGACATGCAAGGATTATATTTATGGAGCATCTCGACGTGCTCTCTCCAGTCGACATGCAAACGTTCTGCAGCCTAAATATAAGAACGGGAAGAGCAAGAGGAAAAGCAGGCTAAAAGAAACCGTTGCCATTTTTGGCCATGGACGAGATAAGCTTAACGAGTAACTCAATATCCTGGATGGAAATTCGAAAAAGACTCAACATTTGTTCGGCGTTAGATAAGCGGAACCGAAAATGATCGAAGACGGGGGTGAAGAAGCCCAGTTTTGGTCATAATTGACCATATACAATAACGTCCGGAAAACCATGCCTCACAAAAACTCAACTGAACATGATAACTTAGTTCTTTGCTGGTTATCCCTCACTGCAGAGCATGGTAAAGTTTTCAAAAATAGATTCTCATGATAATTAACGCCCGTAATGTACGTATAAATGGGAAAAATTGATATTCATTCCTCGGATTTTATCAAGATTCTGCAATTTTAGTTTTTCCGTTTATTCAGGGTTCGACCCCAGAAATTTCTTATTTAACTTCCCTGACTTTTCACGGTGTTTAAACCAATTTCCCTGACCAAGGACAATGTCAAAATTCAAATATGGCAACGTTATCTACCATTTTGCAAAATCGACAATGGACAATATTTACAAAATTGAAAAAAATTAACATAGGAAAATTTTGAATTTGTATAAAATTAGCAAGAGAAAATTTTAAAAATTAATATTCGGAAATGGAAATTCGAAAGTTTTGCAAATTTGTACTCAGAAAAGGTTGAAAATTTTGAAAATTTATACTCAGAAAAAAGTTAAGAATATCGCAAACTTCTCCTCGGAAACTGTCACAAATTTTACAAATCTGTACTCGAAAACTGTTGACATAGGTCTGGAAGAACCCTGTTATTGAATACGGATTGCAAATTACGAAATAACACGAAAATGTTAAAATTTATGTTCATGTTTGCTAAATTGTATTTTCAAAAAGTTTTCATAAATTTTAACTGCTACACGTTGATTAAGCACAATAGAAACTTAAGAAAGACTGAAAATCTTTGCGTTAGATGGCAAAGTTGCCTGATCATGCTGAAGAGTCTGTGCAGCAAATTCGGAGTTGAAATTCCACGTAATCTTGGCCACAGCGAAATATGGGGCATCATTGAATGTTGCAATAAATATTATTAAAGATTCAAAATCCTGACTCGGAAGTTCATCGGATTTAAATGCGTGTCACGTACGCCGTATATACGTTTCATAATCGTTTCAATTCTTTTTTTAATTATTTCGAGCTTATTCAGAACATGATCTGAGCCTACGTACGAGAGCAACAATGACGAAGTGAATCATTGTGTGTTGTATATGTGTCGAAATTGCAGGGTGATTCGAAAATACGGTAAGTTCGCCAATGGGGTAAAATCTGCTAAACTTTTGCAAATTGCAAATTACAACTAAAATTGAAGAATGAGTAGCTGCATCACTCACAACTAAAGCGAACATTTCATTTTTGTTATCTTCGAGTTAGTACATGGTATATATTGTTCGACCCTAATTACATTTATATAAATAGAAATGTGTATGCATTTTGTAATGTCTTAATTCTTGGAATATTAATGTACAGTACTTTCCAGTGAAATCAGAACAAAGTCTGTCAAATCTTACACGGTGCTCGTGACTGCATGTGTCACTATATCTAATCTACTTACAGTGCATCTAAAACAGTGCAGTATAACAACAAGCAACAGCTTCTCACGCCACCTACGTTGGAAAAATTTGATAGGACAAAACTAGGAAACTGAGGGCAGACCGCTAATTAACTAGGGTGAGATGCGGCACATTTCCCTCGGCAGATTCATTAAAATGGCATTAATTAACTGTCCAAAACTTTAGTTCACATTCGCATGTCATTTCATTAGAAAAACTACAATGTGAACCATCCAATGCCTGAAACACGTACCAATATTACGAGACCACGTGACTACTGTTGAGTCATCGAGTAAACTTTATGACCAAATAAATTGAGTACATGTAACACCCAAAGACATGTTAATGAGGTCAACTGAACGACAAACTTTTCAACAAGTCTTGATAAAGCATCTACAACCAACATGGACTTCGCAAATAAATGACAATACAACATTAGATCACGGCTATTGACATTTGACAATATGTTCGGTCTTCTGTTGAGTTTGTGGTCCCCAGAAATTTCATATTCAACTTCCCTGACTTTTCCAGGCTTTAAACAAACTTCCACCAAAGACCAATGCCAATGTTATCCACGATTTTGAGAAATTTACTAATGATAAGTTTTAAAGTTTCAAAATTAACATAGGAAAATTTTGAACATTTTACAAAATTAGCATGATTTTTTTTTTTTAATTTGTATTCGGAAAATGTTGAAAGTTTTGAAAATTTGTACTCGAAAAGTTTTTTTTTCTAGAAAAGGTTTTTTTTTTTCGTAATTTTGAAAATGTATACTCTGAAAATTTGTTCTCGGAATCGTTTGTAAAGTTTGCAAATTTGTCCTTAAAAGCTTTCGAAATTTGTATTTATCTGTACTCGAAAACTTAAAACTTGGAAAATTTCGCAAGTTTTACATATTACGAAAAGTTTTAAAATTTTGCAAATTTGTACTGTACTGGGAAAATTTTAAAAAGTCTGCAGATGGACCCTGAGCTAGCCATGTGAATGCATTAATTTTAGATTGAGACAACATTAACACGTTGAATTTCCCTGACTATTTTTTAAAGTAAGTCATTCTTCCCTAACTGGGGGAACCCCGATTTAAAACAGTCAGAGATCCCCCTGCCCTATAACTCACAGCTTACAACACGAGTATCTCAACAATACTATTCAAGTGTGTCAAGTACAAATAAAAAAAATTGCACTCGCAATTAAATTCAAAAACAAATGTTGAATTAATTAAGACACTTTTAGGGAGCCCTAGACATCGTAATTGTCCCATATTACGGAGCAAAGGTAGACATGAAGAAATTGCGCATGCAGCTTGAGGTATATGCAGGGCTAGGCCATGCTTCTGGCTTGCTTTAAATAATTTCCAGAAAAAAGCAATGCGCATTCCAAGGCGATGTCTCACCATTGATCTTAAGGTCTAAAGATATACAAAACTTCCCCTTTATAAACTGCTAAGAATAAGGCGCCAGAACGCATTCGAGCTGAGGTCTAAACACGAGCCCGTACACCTTAGCATACGGCGGAAGTGTGGGGTGTCTAAAAATAAAGGAATTTCCCAAGGCTCGAGATCAGAGAGCTTCCATTGGAAACTGTACAACGTCTTCGGTGGACAAGTCTGGAAGGTGTGTTCTGAACCCGAACACAATGAACGCGTCTTAAGCAAGTTCACCCCACCAACGCGGAGAGTTTATTAGCTCTGTTTATAAAACTTTTAACTTGGGCAAACATTTTTTCAAAGGTGCTACTTTAGCTGAACTCGAGGTTTTAATGGGTGTGACTTTCAGACGCCATGGTGCGTGAAAGGAGTGGGATGACCACCACAACAATTTCCATTAAGATCATAATAAGATCCAAAATTCATACGCAAAATCAACTGCTAAGTCATCCTAACACCAGTATGTGAAGGGTGTCAAAGTGAAATTAGCAGATCAACCAGCTAGGGGTGCGCAAAATTTAAAAGTGACATGGTGAATATACCGTTAAACAGCGCAGAGAAAGTGTTGTTACAATTCATTGAAACAACAACTTTTCGATATTTTCAGCTAATTTGAGGCATAAAATTTAAAGTTTCCCATCATCAACCATGTCTGTTGGTGTCAGAGACCGGAACCAGTGAGATTCCGGCAGCAGATAGCAATCGCCTTGTCGGTTTTGTAACAGGCAGCGCATCGCCACTTATCCGCACAACTCTCCCCACTAACCCGGCCTTGGGACCGGCAACAATGATGAAATACTTCACTGGGAAAGAGCACAACCTAAACAAGGAGGAAGAGCAGGAGAAGGACAGGATGTGAAAGGAAAACGGTCATGGCTGAATTAAGAGAAACTATCCAACATTCGCCTGACGGGGATTGTGAGTAACCAGATCTTTGGATTACCACCATACAGCATACCTAAGTATTTTTTTGAAAATTCCCATCGACAATTGAGCATCATCTTAACCAGAATCAACCGGCTCAATATGACAACGAACAAACCACTGTGACTGAACAGATGCAGTTTTGTTATAACCAAAAAGTGTTGATCTAGCTCCAGCGCATGCATAGACTGGATTAATAGTTCATATGTACATGTAGTTTACAGTTTCAATACACACCAGTTAATCGCGAAAGCTGCAGATCATTGGCCTTACAATTTACGAGTAGTTATCAAGTGCCATAAAAGTAAATACAGGTTTAACACCCTTACCAACAGTAACGCATTTTACAACTTAACGAGACATATCGTTTCAAGTGCATGCACCAAGCCGTCCATCTATTTAGTCATCACTCAGGCAGGCGTTAAAAACTTAGGCCTACTGTGTTAAAAATCATAAGCATGACGAAGCTGATGATGTAGCAACATACTGATGGACAACAGACAAAATTGTATTTCAAGCACATTTCACCGACCGATTTGATCAACCAATGTTCTACATATGTATTGGTACCTCTTCTTTCTTGGTGCAACAACCCGTTTTACTGAGTCCAGGCCGCCTCAATAAGTCTCCGCCAGGTGACCATCTTGTGCGGCGACATGCAGTCCAATTACGAACACCAAGAAGATTTCTGGAGTCCACAATAATCTCTCCCTCCCCACCCCCCATTTGCCCTTGATCTTCCTTTTCCCCTTGTTTGATGCAGTCATTTCCATCATCACCTTCTTTGGACCATAATCATCATCATTCATCCTAGCGACATGTCCTGCCCATCGTAGCCTCCCAAGCTTGATGAATCGAAAAACATTCACATCTTCACAGAGATCATATATACGTCTGATTTCTCCTCTTTCCCCAGAGTTCCTCCCTCTTTAACTGGGCCAAAAATCCTTCACAGACATATTCTTTCAAAAACAAGAATCTTTTCCTACACAACCCCGGTAGTGGTCCATGCCTCTGAACCATAAGTGAGCACTGGACGAATAAGTCTCCTATAGAGCTCTGCCTTAGTTGTTCTACATGTACTTCAATTCGTTAGTGAAATATGTCGTTTTGAAAACATTTACGTGGGACATCCATAAATCAAGATTCAATTAAGTGTGACAAAGCGCACAAATCATTACATTTCTGGATGTCCTCTTTTTGGCAAGAAGCTACGAAACTTCCCGTACAGCCCAACTGCGATAAGACAAAGAGTAATCTATATAAAGTCAGTCTGGTTCCGTAATATCAATGTAGGAAGTTTAGTC
This sequence comes from Ommatoiulus sabulosus, assembly GCA_034697705.1. Taxonomy (NCBI): domain Eukaryota; kingdom Metazoa; phylum Arthropoda; class Diplopoda; order Julida; family Julidae; genus Ommatoiulus; species Ommatoiulus sabulosus. The sequence goes on along the minus strand of JAQGAO010000933.1, from coordinate 9,391 downwards.
ATGGGATATCAGATTGTCTGCGAGCAATCTGGGTTTGGGAGGAATCAGACGAAGACCAACATCGTTGGTGAAAGTCTCTCCATTACGCCCAACTTTAAGGCATCAATTTCACTTGGGATAACACATCGCTATCCAAATATGTAATTACTCGAACAGTGCGCGTAAAAAAAACAGGTCGTTCTGCACAATTGCATTGTAAAATCATGCAACGCATTGCATTACGATAGAATCAAAAGGTATCCAGAGAGGACCACACCCTACATTTTCATCACACTAAAGGCAAACGCACGCCAACGGACCACATATCATATCCTATCTTTAGAAAAAATAAGAAAAAAAAATATGCCTGCTGTAAACTTTTTTAATGTCAGTGCGCAATCATGCGGTTTATAAAATGCACTTTTTTTTTCATGACAATAATAACGCCAGATTATATTGCTTGGTTAGACATGCAACTGAAGCTAATCCTTAATGTAAGGCGGACCGTCATTCCGGGAAGTATGAGGGATTATGGATCCCACGCTCAACTAATTCCAGCCCATTACCTCTGAAATCTGGCCACGCACGTGAGAAAAGGCACTCAAAGAGGATCACCAGTTTCTCAATAGCGTCTTAAAACCCAAACCCCGCTTACCCTATATATGTCCTATAATAAGTGTATTTTTTCAAAATGTTTTTTAAGAGCAGCTTGCTTTGAGCCCTTAAAAAGGTAATCGTTCCATTAGCTCGATGTATCGCCTTAACAGACCTGAATGCTAAATGCCCAAATTTGGGCCAGATGAGACAAAACTTCTTTTAAATAAAAATTTGGAGGGAAATTAGTTTCAGAAAACTCCAGCATGTTTTTTTTTATATTTTGTTTGTTTTTTCTTCTCCTAAATGTAAAAGCTAGAATGATTTATAAACCAGCGCCAAGAATGGCTATGTAAATCACACTGAAAATGACTAACTTAAATTATCTTGCCAAGAAATAAGAAACTGCATTGTGCATCATCAACATTCTAACTTAAAACATGCATCTTGTTAAAAGCTGCAAAAATTATCGAAATAGATGCACCAGTAAGTCTTAATTCGTGGAAGTCTCGATTTAAGATATTTTGATCTGCTGCATGGTGAAAATCCAGTTGAGTTATTTTAGTCGTTTGAAACAAATGATCTTAAAGTGAGTATAAGGTTAAGGACCATTAATTACCGCATGCTTATACTGCTGTGATCATTAATATAACCTTGACAGGCAATATTTTGTTCAGAGCCAAGGTTTCTGAATAACAATTCGACATTACATGTGCTGTGCATTGCATAGCAATAAACTCGAATAATAGTATGAACAAATTGCAGCAGCAACTCAAATCTTGTGAAGAAAGTGTTAATTTCAGGCATTTTGGAAAATTATCTGAATCTTCTACAAAAAACCTACCAAATACAAAAAAAACTCGGCTTAGTTATTTTGCAATCAATGTCTGGCCAGCTCATGAAAATGTTCTCTATAGTGCCAGTGTTGCCAGTAATAAAGGAAATAGTTGCTGCAAGGTGTTGGTTATTTGATGCAAACAATTTGCTGATCCATTTAAAATAGCAAAAATGTTGAAAATATAACCCCTCATGGAGAGGGCAGAACCCCACCCAAAAGCAAACCTGAAACAACCCAGAGTGGCTTACAAATACGCTAATGTAATGTACACACACGCCCCGTACACTTGTAAAAACTTTTTTACAACAATGGTGTAATGGTACAAGGTCCTCTTATCCTCATTATCAGACCACTTGACTCCTGGATCCTCACAACCATATACCTTCATTACGGGATTTCTGTACATACACAACTTGGTTAGGATATGCAACGCTTAAAAATAATTACGCTATGTGAAACAAAAGCATTTGCAACTCCAATGCGCAAGTATGACAACATCAATCAATTGTTTAAAATTATAAAAACGCAACCCCCTAAATAGTCAATAAATAGCCTATTTGTATTTATAGAAAAACAATGCAAAGTCAGTAAAAAATGTGTTCTATCGTGCGCTAAAAATTTTCCTTTCACCTAATTCAGCTAAAACCATAACAGTATCGCCCTAAATCATTCATATTGTTTCCTAATGGGGTAAAATTGAATTGATAAGTCAATACTCATGTACATGCACGGTATCTGCAATGGTGAAATTTGGCATACGCCAATAAAATAACTAGGAAAGTTAGTTTAACGGGCGAGAACGCAAGTCTCAATTCTGCCTGTCTAAGATGGTGCAATAATATTTTTCATCTCCACAGAAATTCATTTTCACACGGTGAATGTGCCATTTAAATTCTGACAATCAAACTTAAAAATCTCCGCGATACTAGTTAGATGAGACTGCCCAAAAATTTAAGAGTGAATCACTATTAACCTCCAGTATCAATTACCCTTATACTTATCAGTGACACCATTTTGATACAAACGTGGTTACCCATGGATCGATGTTTGGCAATCCGAACCTGCATCACATTTTTAAAGGTATGACCAAACATGTTTCTAGCATTTCCTCAAAGCATATGGCATATGGTGCAGTGGCAGTTCAGATAAGTGAAACATTTTGCAAAATTTTATCAATAAATTTACAATCAATTTTATCAAAAAAATAAAGTTGTGAAGATCTGGATATACCCACTGTAAAGTGGACCAAATTCACTCTTACTAAACTAGCCCACCAATGGCATTCTTGGCAGCTAAACTGAAAACGACTTGACCAACACCGTGCATTTCCGGCATTCCATTCCAGCACGTCCAGTAACCACGCGCTCCAGGCAGCAATTAACGTTTGGTCATTGATGGCTGCAAGTTGACCAGTACAACATGGTTTTTTAAACCACCCAAAGGTGGTCCATTTCCAGCAACAGATCATGACTGGTTTCCTTGGCCAGAATGTCCAGAAAGAATGTCATGGACCGGCCCTTTGCCAAACACTCCACTAATTTACCCTCTCTTCGTCATCCTGTTTATGCCTACATCCAATTAAAAAGTTGGTTGAAGATAAATCCCAACCAGTTTGTATCACCTTTGGGCAACGAGTATCATCCAGAGCTCGCAGAACTGAATGACAAAAGCGACACACGTGGCTTCCAGAACACGATGGCAACCGAGACATTTATTATCCTGACCTAGTATCAAAAGTGGGTTGCTGATACATGGTTCAAACGAAATGCATGCAGATGTGTATGCAATTTACCTGACAATTTAAACCCTCCATTACATCACCAGATAATGCAAAGTGGCGTTTATTTCCAGATCTCCAGAGGGTATGAAATGGACGAGGAACCCACTTCTTGACGACGCTTTAATAGCTTAAGATATGATATCAAAGATTTACTACACGTAACGATTCTTTTCATGCAATATTTTGAGGCGAATATAGGTACACACGCCCACCTCACATACGATATTCTCAATTCTAAAAAAACAAAATAATAAAAGAAAAATATAGGCCATTAAAAACCATGACGTTGTCATAAAACGATTGAAGGAAACCAACATCTCACACACTGTATTGTGAATTGAAACTTTTTTTATAAGAGAAAAATAAGCACTTTCCAAAAGATATTTATGGACTACGTGGTTTGAATTAAGTAGGATTTACTGCAAGTAAAGGCACCTAGTGGTTCAGACCTTTCATATTTATGCACAGTAGCCTACTGTATAAGCATATTTAGGAACCACATAGAAATCTCGGATAAAGGCAAAAAAGTACCGTGAGAATTTTGTTTAAAATATTGATGTTCATGAAGTTTAAATTTTAAGGCAAAATTTTGAGGTTGTTACCATAAATTCATTTTTATGGAAACTAAAATTGCACATTTCGGAAATAAACTTGCATTGTGCACAAAGAAAAACATGAGCTTTTTACAGTGTTGTATTGATTTACAGGACGCAAATGGTCAGACCTTATATTTTTAGAGGAAACAGTGGGAAATTCCGGGCAAATCGTATTAGTAATACCAATGCACATGCAAGATCAAGATTCTCAAATATTCCTCTTTACAAATTTCAACCACAAGAAATATGCGAATGCTTTCTTATCGAAATTTTTAATCAACAATTTTTGTATTGTATTTGCATACTGTTGTTTTTAAATAACATTGGAAATTCGGTGAAATGTATCAACTTGATGAGATTGGTATCATTTCTTCTACAGTAGAAGCCGCTTAATTCGATCACGCTTAATCTGATCAGCCATTTTATTCGATCGAAACCTGCAGAACGGATTTTTTCCTATATATATATACTGCCCAATGTTAAAAAAGCCGCTTAATTCGATGACATTGTCACATGTCTACATAACGTCAAACAAGAGAAAGAATATTGAGCAGCTTTCAACAGCCGTTCAGCAAGCAGGCATCATCACAACACAACTTAAAATTTTTTTTAAAAAAACAAATACAAATATAATACTGTATGTATTTACATACAGTATATGATAATATACGATTAAACATTTGTATTTTTGAAACACAGCAAATTATTTTGATACGGTCAATGTTTATAGCGTGTTTTTTCAACATTCATCGCTTATATCGATCAAAATCGCTGGCACCAACGCGATCGAATTAAGCGGCTTCCACTGAACTTTTTGTTTTCCATACATGGACTGATATTGCCGTTATCTTACCTGACGTTCGTTCATATCAAACCGAATCATTCTGCGGAAAAAAATGATCATGTAACTCAGGTAAACAAAGCGTACATGTACAACTTGATTCCTACGACGCCATAATCTTGCAACTGGAAAGTTAAAATTTTCGTATTTCAAGGTTTCCAAGGTCTCAATTCCCCTGATGAATTTTGTGAAAATTTCGGAAATTACTGGAAAAGCGACTTGGTTCAGTTTCTGTTAACGTTTTCACCAACCATATACGTCACACACCTTTGTGAAAGGAGGATATTCCACGAATTTCCCCCACCCTTGGCCAGGCAATCCGGCCAAGGTGATTAACCGAACATGATCTCTCACTAGTGACTCAAGGCTGGACACCGCCAAAAGTCCAACAACCTGCCTCGACACGAAATGGACTTCTGCCAGATCCGTCATGCATATCAAAGTGACCTTTCAAAGGTCAATGGTGTGTTGTCCATGTATAACTAATCGATTGGCCTAGCTAACCGAAGTTGAAGTTCGCAGATGGGATGAGCTTAAACTCAATAAATGAATAAATTACTTGTTAGAAGAAACATGGTTAAAAGTTTAAATAAACTCAAAATTTCGAGATTCGTGCACTAGTATGTTAATAGACGCTACTGTGCCGTAACAGGTCAATCGTAATCAGGATCGAACAGAATCGAAAATGAGATTCAGAGAAAAAAAAACAGAGTTACGCCAGCTGGCAATTTCACGAATCGTTATCAGGTCTGAAAATTGAACAGAAGGTCAACCGTGAACTTTTCCGTGCTGATACATATTTTTTACAACTTGTAGATGAAGAAATCTGGTTAACACGTTTTCAAGATACGACGGCCCGTAAAGGCCTTCATTGCTGAAGCAAGTTTTAATAATCGATTAAAATTTATAATTACTTAGATTAAGCTCTGCACATCAAAATCTTAGGAAAAATGCACACCAGCCGTGTTTCCGAAAACCATCCGAGTTACATCGGGCATGTCCATTGTTGGGCAACCGCATTCTACGCAATTCGTAAATTTGCGAGCACTCAACCAGGGTTCCCCCAAAAATTGTTATCCATGATTTTCCAAATCGTCTTTTGCATCGATATTTTGCAAAATCGACATAAAACGTTTTTGAAAATTTTACATATTAGAATTCGGAAAATTATGAATTTTTTTTTTCAAATTTGGACTCACAAAAGGCTGTACGTTTTGAAAATTTGAACCCTGAAAAGGTTGAGAATTTTGCCAATTTGTCCTCAGAATCTGTTGAAAATGATACGATCTATACTCGAAAACAGTAGAAATATTTGAAGATTTGTGCTGGCGGAAAACGTAGAAAATTTCGCAAGTTTGTCTTCGAAAACTCAAAATTTAGCAAATTTGTCCCATGAAACTGTTGAAAATTTAGCAAATCTGAACTGACTATTTTTTCGCAAATGGGCCCAGAGATAACCACGAAGAAACGTTAATTTTGAACAGGGACAGCATTACTACGTTGAACTTTCCTGACATTTTCAAAATAATTCATTCTCCCTGACTTTTTCAAAATAATTCATTCTCCCTGATTTTTTCAAAATAATTCATTCTCCCTGACATTTTCAAAATAATTCATTCTTCCCTGACTTTTCCAGACATTTTCAAGTTTCCTGGCTTTTCCAGGTCTGGGGAAGTTCAAGGGAACCCTATCAACTCTTCCGTGGATCTGGGCCGGGTGCAACCGACCATGGGCAAGGATACATTACCAGGAAGTGTGATATCCGTGCCTCCACCTCTGACATACAATTTCGGGACGACCCTGACAGGCACGAGGTCCGGTTAGGGGGAATTACGTCCCATTGAATTTTTTTTGGAAAGAATTCCTTAGCGTTGGAATGCAACATGGAGGCATTTACCGTAACCGTTTTCGAATCTGCGAACGTGTCCGAAACATCAGGGTGGGGGATACAAAGGAAGCTAGTGTCCAGGGGGGGTTGCCATATTTTCCATATTCTGATCAGCACTGCTACTGTTTCCCCAAACTGAAATGGACACCCTTGAAGGGTAGCGTGCAAAGCTTACGGGGGCAACAGCTGTCAGTTTGGGGGGAAATCGAACTTAAGTCTCTCAATTGACCCCACTGAGTCCGCATTTAGTTATAGGGGGGATGATGACGGGACATTTCATCATTTTGACCATATGTAACGCCTGGTACATTTTTAGCACTTTTGGAAATTTCGACCAATTTGAGGAATTTCGGAGCTCAAATATTGATTGAGCTCTTCAGTACTTCCGACCATCTTTCGGCCCAACAGTAAGGAGTTCTCCAGATATTAAATACGAACTGAAAAAGTAGCATTCCTGGCCAGAACGAAATTGAATTGTTATCATACTTGTGCATTTCCCAATTCCATTTTAGGCAATGATGAGAAGATGCGTGCTCTATTGCCAGGTCAAACATATAGCAACACTGGTCTAGATTTTTGTGGTTTCGAGCAAATGATGGGACAATTTTTCTAAAAATATAAACAATGCCACTTCCAAAGATATTTTTATAAAAAAAAATACCAATTTTGACAAGATCAAAATGCATATCTTACTTCCTTACGAGCAAGAACGATTACAAAATTGATCGAATGTTTTTGATATCTACAGGAAGACCAATCCAAATTAAGATAATTAAAATTCTACTTTTCCAGTTTTCTGACTAGCCAACCAGATTATGCAGAATCGTATTTACTCGTTGAATGAATTTCGGAAATGGTCGAGCCTTCGTACTATGTTACTGTAAGTTGTAACAGTGGCCTGTCCAAACGGTGAACTTTATCATTCCCATCCATTATCTCGTACCCAAGCTGTGGTTCTTTGCAACTTCATGATGAAATATTTCGTACTTCCAAATGCCTCCAGAAAATGCGGAAAACGAGAAAAATTCCGAAAGGAACATTCTTACAGTTTCCTGATCGAGTACCCCATATCATTCCCATCCAGCATCTTCAGCTGCTCGTACGCCCTAAAACCCCCAAACCAAACCTCCAACCATCCAGCATCTGGTGCTGCATCTGGTGACTTCCAAATGCCTCAAGAAAACGCGGAAAACGGGAAATACCCCGAAAGGGAGGGTAAACCCGTTGCTTTTCCCACAACATTCTTCCAACCTTCCGAGTACATGTACCGTCAACCAATGGTATCATTCTTGGAGAGCATTTGCCTCAGCTTTTGTCATGACCAGTCCACAGCCATGCAGCACCAAATTTTCGACCAAGGAACTGACCTGTTGCCACAATTTTCGTGGGGTAAAGAAAATGGAGATTTGAAAGTTGGACCTCGAATGTTTGCTTTTCACACAAACCCTAAGAAACAAACATCCGAACGCGTGACAAATCGCTGGCTGAACCAGAAGAACGCTGCAATGTTTACAGTTTCCTTTTGACTAAATTTGGCTCGGCAGCAGGCCTGGTGTAACATAAACACGTAGAGCCGGGGAACAGATGGGGCGAAAGACGCAACGTCACGAACGGAAAAAGCAGAAATTTCCGTTTTAGGGGGGGAACGAGACGTTTGTTGGAGCCAAAAACGGACACGAAAAAACCGCACTTTGGCCGTCGATTTCGACCAACTTTGGCGTTGTCCATTGTGCCGGACGCCATAGCGGTTAGGCCTAAATAAGAGGGGGGGGGTGTATGGTACGCGTGCCGATCAAAAATTCTTTTGTTTACCTTTCTCTGCTGTTTCTCCCAGGCCGGGTCGAGCAGTCCCTCTCGCTCCCACTCCTCCTCTTGTTCCATGTACTGGTTATCGCCATTATTGACGTAACTGTTCGTGAGCTGCGTTTCGGCCATCATGGTGACTGTAGGCTGCGACTGCGAATAAGTCGCCGACCTGGTCTCGTACTTCACGTAGCTCTCCGTTTTGGTAATCTAATCCAAAGACGCACAGAAAATCGAAAACTTTTTCGTCTGCCTAACGACCCTCCCAAGGATAAATCTTCAGGGTGGTGTCCTGCAACCTCGCACCAGTTTATCCTTCTCGCGGCCCCTCGCGCGTTCGAAACCAGAATGAAACTAGTTGCTGTTCTGCGTCCACCTCGGCGCAACGTCGAAATGAGACTGACTGATGTGTTTGGTTGCGCCAACGCTACAACGTGTGTCGACTGGCGCCACCTAGTGACCAGTCGCCAAACAAACCCGAGACCCCCCAAAAATAATGTCCGTTTTTGGTAAGAATACGATTAATTCTGAAAATAAGGATGTTTGAGTTTCAGGATTTATGAGAAGAAAAAAATGAGGCGTAATATTAGGGATGAGAAAACGACGGTTATTGTTTGGTACGGATTGATATTTCGCGTTGATTTCATTGAATATGGGGCGCTCAGCTTCCTCGGTTTCCAAGGTAACGGATTGTAGAGATTTGGGGCTCATCCATAAATGATGTCCTCAAGACCAATGGGGATGCGGGATGACGACAACATGGATAGGAGTACTCAGACAGAACTTGGCGAATCGTGCTTAAAATATCATGGCGGTGACGCATTAATGCCAAAAAGGTTTTTTAAAAAAAGAAACCAAACTAATCGCCCGGGCGACATGTCCGGTTTCGTCCGGGCGACATGTCCGCCACGCCCCGCTTTCCACTTTGAATCAACAGCAATCCAGGAAATGATTACCAAACGTAGCTTCAGGAAGGCGACAGAGATTGAAGACAAAGGGTGGGAGCACATTGAGACTTTTATATTAAGAAATTTACTTACCGACCACTGGCGCCACCCAGCGGGCTAACAAG
>JAQGAO010000932.1:0-28139 GCA_034697705.1 Ommatoiulus sabulosus | reverse complement strand
GTTCTTGCAATTTTTTTTTTAATTTTTAAAAAATTTCTATGTTAATTTTCAAAATTGTCGTTAGTCAATTTAAAAAACATATTTTCCAGTGTCAATTTTGGAAAATATGACAATTTTTCACGTCGTCATTGGTCAGGGAAATTTTTTTTCAAACCTGGAAAAGTCAGGGAAGTTGAAAATGAAATTTCTGGAGGAACCCCGTAGAATAAAATAAGAAGGAGTTTCATTCACTCTGGTTTTAATTCGGGGCTATAGCTTTAATCTACGAGACACAAAGTGCGAAAAACTCCCCATATTACTCTTAATTTATCTCGTTTTGTGTCGTTTCACAAACTAGAGCGCCTCGTTATTGCCAGACGTTAAAAGTTAATTAAATTGAAAAGCGTCATTGTCTACCGAAAATTATTGCTTGAGCAATTTGCGAATAAAAAGTGATGTTTTGGCGCTGAAAGTCGACCGAATTAAGCCTAAAAAAGTCGACGATTCAATTTGAATTTTGGACAATTGCTCGTATTTTCCGTCATCCCCGAATCAATTTGATTTTAGTCGTAATTCACTCTGGAAATTGCTTTTTCTGGCTAGAAGTCGAGGCAAAATGAAAAATACTTCCAAATTCACGTCCAGGCTACTATTGGAAGACGCGATTTATCTATCGAATTATAGATTATATTATGAAGCGAAAATGTAATAATAAAAGAACAACCAAAAACCAAATTGATTTCTTTATTTTCGAAAGAAAATCATGCGATAATTGCCTTTTGGCAATCGTAATTCTTCAGAATCCAGCGCCATCTATGGATTGTCAAGCGATAACATTTCAGATTATAACGTCATCTACTCCGTGCGTAAGAGTTTGTGAAGATTGTGAAAATGGCACAAAGAGATCAGCATTTTTTAAAATATTTTGCTCGACTTTCTACGCATTTCTTCTTTTGTCGGAAAAAGTTGCTGAGTTTTGGTGCACTTAGATGGCGCTGGCAGTTTTAAATTGTAAATTAAATCCTTTAATTCGCCTACAATTTTAGCACTTTGAGCACTAGCTGACATCTTCGACACTGTCTCGCCAGGTGGCGGTGACCCCATCGTCGATTTTGAAAAATCTGACCTTCGAACGACATTTCTAACGTGCAATCCGTCATATCACGTAAAAACTATCACGAACTACGCGTGTATTTAGTTTTTTAAAATTAAATGCGTAATAGTTTCATGAACATGGTCCTTGGATTATTTTTGCGCAGATTTTCAACGTATATGGAACAAAATACAAAAGGTGTAAATTAACGCATTCACTAGCACCATCTATGGTTCATTTCTCGCAACTCTCGCGTTCGATGTTAGGGTCTTAACCCAGGCTCGGGTAGACCCTGAGTGGCACACGGGTGCTCACTGGCTAATTATATAGCCCTCCGTTTGAAAGGAGTAAAAACATCTATCTATCTATCTATCTATCTATCTATGAAATTGTAACGAAAAAAACGCAAAAATGGGATTTCGAAATGGTACAGTAATACTAGTAATTAATGTGCCAAGAAAAATGTCGAACTTTAAAAAGCTACGTTACAAAAAATAAAGGATCAATTCAAAAATATAAAAACGTTCTATTTTTAGTTCTGGAAGTTTGCCTTTTCCTGTTGACTCAAAGACCTCTAGTGGAGGAAGGGGGTGGAGAACCTCGCACGTACTTCTTAAAAGGGCCTTTCATTAATACAAAATTCATTTTTTTTCTCCCCGGCGTATTGTTTCTAACACATCCATGACAAAGGGGGTCTCAATAAAACTGAGGCATGTTATTGATCAGTGGGGGAGTCTTGCTTCAAGGTCTATTATGCTTCGGAGCTCTCCCAAGCCTTCCCGCAGAACAATGCCACAATATTTCCACGAAAAGTCCACCATCATCGTGGCAATCATAAAACGCGAAGAGCAGTTGGGTCAGATTTCATTTTCAGAGCTCAAAAGTCCTTTCTTGGCCAGCCATTTGAATCCAATTGCTGCGTCTTCGGGGGGGATTTTGGGTCCTCAGCCCTGAACGCATTCCGCAGATAACTTCATTAGATATAGAAATTTTGATTGACATCCACTAAATGATATATTGAATGCCCGGATGGTCATAAACTAATTGAGCAGCCAATAAACCCGGTGCAGCAACGTTTTCTCCAGGCTATTGTTGTCCGGCGTGCTGGTCAGTTTCCCTTTTAATAGCCGCAATGGAGACCATAAATAAAATTGGTCATTTCTCAATGGCCGCCTCTATATTCACCAATTTATGATCTTAATGCACACAACGCCATATTAAAAGCTGCCAAATGAAAAGTTAATAGGACAGCTTTTATGCCCAGGGTCAGAGCGCCCTAGGGTAACTGGCTCGGGCATGGCAAGTTTCACGACAAAGCCCCATTACTGAACTGAACTATAGCAATATCCGTAACGTGAAAGACGTGTTTTCGCCATAGAACATAGAGGGCGCCATCCGCGGTGGCCTTTATCGCGCAACCGATGGCGCTGGCCTCCAGAAATGTTGCATCATACTCTTCCATTACATTTCAACCATACTCGATCATTCGAAGTGATTATTTTTGTTTGGAAACGCGTATCTGTGTAAAGTAACGACGACTTAGCCAAATAATTATGCGCATGCGCGTGCACGTAGTGGCGCAAATTGGAAATACGAGTCAAGAATGCGTGGTGCGCGAAATTTAAATAAGAGTGTTGCCTATGGGGGAAACCTAGTCAATACTGACGACCAGATTAATGATGGGGAACCCTACATGATCAATGCTAATGACAGGATTAATGATGCGCGCAATCTGTATAGTCATTATTAATGGCGGTGGGCCTACTGTATCCACATCTACGCCCCTATACATGTATACCAAACCACGCCACAGTAATGGTGCCAAAATCCGGATTCTCATCATTACTGGCCATCATTCCACATTTTTACACCCTTCACGATCGTTTTTAATGGCACACTCAGAAGGTCATGACAGTATTAATGAACGTGTTCACGTAGTTCGCTTCTCGTTCTCGAGAATTTACTATAAAAAGGCGATAAAACTCCACAAAAGAAATCTTCAAAATTGTCTTATTGGTACAGGTGCAGTCATGGGGAACGTATTACGTATTAGCTTAGTTAAGGTCCCCAAGGGGTAAAACAGGGTTCACCTATGTCAAAAATGTATGAAACAAGTGTCATTTCACAGCAGCGATGAAGGTGAGATGAATATTTTTAGGGTAATACTTTCGACCTCCTAGTGTTCACAATTAAAACGTTCCGAAAAAGGCAGTGGCCGGCTTAGGAGGGCGCTGGAATATAATTCGACCACGTCCATGAACTGACCGCTAATATTTGTCGTTGTTATCACAAACCTGAATTTGGCTTCGAGTTTTTAAATCATTATTGACAAGGTGCGCAGGTCTTAGATTAACGCAATCGATTTTTACGGGTATTTTTTACTGGTTTTACATCCAAAATGGCCGAAATTGGTTCAACTATTATCGCCAGATGGTGCTCCGTTCGACCAACACTTTCGTTACAGCGTGTTTAAATAACACATTCCTGATTTTTTTATTTACTTCGTAGTATGTCATACTGCAAGTGTTTTGCAGTCAACGTCAATGGGAGGTCATATATAAATTCTGTTTGAGTCCTAAAATGACGTCACAGTCGATCCGACAGCGACTTTTTCGGCAAATTCAGTCAGTCCAGAAGCCTTTTTATTCGCTACTTGTCTTCAAGTTTTCTTTGTGCTTGGGCGAGGAAAGGGTTTGAGGGTCAACGGCGCTTCTGTCAAAAGATGCGGATGGCTGCATCTTCGGCTAATTACCCCCAAGGAGTTGGAAGGAATCCCATGAATTACCTTTGGTCGGAGGCTAAGTAACCGTGGAGCATTTTGGCAAATGGTAATGACGAGTGAGGAGAAGAGGTTATGGTTCAGGCAGGATGACCCGAGTTAACCATGGACCAAACGAGGTGTTAAAACTGTCCATACCTTAAAAAATAACAAACATACTATCGAACAACTAGTCATTTTGCAGACGTTTGGCAGAACCATAGGGATTTTATATGAATTTGACTAGGGATTAATTAGCAGCATTCGAAAGAATAAAGTGCACGGTCCAAGGGAAGCTGGAACTTGTATACGTTTTGTACAAGCGAATAATTAGTAGAAAATAACCTGCACTCAACGAAAAATAAGAAAAATCGTTGGAGAATTTTGCAGTTTTTTGGAATTTGAAAAATTTTGAAAATAACTTTAAAAAAAAAAGTAAATTTAAAAAACAATAGCAACTTTTTTAAAAAATAGCCAAATTAAAACAGAAAAAATCGTGAATAAAATTCTCAACTTTTAAAAATAAAAATCCGCACATTTTTACACTGACACTTCGAAATTTTTGAAAAAATCCCGCACATATATGAACAACATTAGTAGATAAGTGACAATGGATTACTGCAAAAATTTGGCAAATTTACATAGAAAACACAATATCGTTTTTTTACTTGTTGGAGGACCCGTGTGCAGCCGCTGCAGCGCAACCTCGTGTTTGCGCTACCTGACTGTAGGCAATAATTCACAACCATAAAATTGTTACACATGTTCAGGCACTGATGTAGGTAGTGTTAATAAGTAATGTTGTACCTATAACACATGCACATATTGTATGATTTAAACAAGAGTTCCGATAGCAGCAGCGCCGTATCATTAATGGTGTACGTTCTGCACGCGTCTCAATGTCGTCACCACGTGCCTCTCGATAATTTCAATTTAACCGACTGCCATTTTTTTTGTTCTCATTAAATTGCACAATGATGCTCGCTAAACAACGCGTTCAAATCACGCGAAATATTGCCCCTTGCACCCAATCTTAATGTAATGATATTTCGCTACATTAAATATCGATTGAAGCGCACCCCAATGGGGAAAGAGGGCAAAGTTGGAACTGCTTTCCCCCATTCCGAGGGGATGAGGGCGCCACTGTCCTTTTTGGCAGGTTAACACTTTTTTTACGCGTCACCGTTTGAGTTGTCTATAATTTTAATGCAATCAATGAATTGGCCATCTGCATAGCAAATGTGTTTGATAATTCTTCCTATGTGAATTTCACCCCCTTTTTGCCATCTGCCCTTTTCGCGCCTTTCGTCGTAGAACAATGTATTATGAAGTTATTATAATGAGATCCTCAGAAAAGAGCATTTTTTTTGTCTCGTAATTTATAATTGACCTATTATGCGCCGTGGCTATGGAAAATGCGTGCCTCCGTGCTAATTTCAATTAATATCCCGATGACGTTAATTTAAAGCAGAGTTCAACGATTATTATATCGCCAATGGCGGGGTCCGAAAAGTAGAGCTATAAAACGCTGCACCGTTGGGGACAAAAGTTGTTGGTTCCAAAAAAAGACACCAGAGGATAGCGTTAAAACGTAGAAATGCATCTGGGGCTGCATTGTCAATGATGACGCCGTCATCAAAATTTAAGGAATAACATCATCACAATTTAACAAATTACGTCAACATCAACATTTTTATTAATGACGTCATCATAAAAACCGTACGAATGACGTCACTAAAATTTGCAACGAACGGTGTACGTTGGAAGACAAAAGTTGTTGGTACAAAAAAGACACCGGAGGATAGCGTTAAAACGTAGAAATACATCTGAGGCTGCATTGTAAATGATGACGCCATCATCACAATTTAAGGAATAACATCATCAGAATTTAACGAATGATGGCGTCATCAAATTTTTTATAAATTCGTAATCGTCAAACAAATTTATAAATGACGTCACCAAAAATAAATTTTAAGAATGGCATCATTTGAAATGTACCGGATGACGTCATTAGAATTTTTCGGACATTTAACCGAACAATTTTTTGAAGATTTATTGGCACAGTCTTTCAAACATTTAAAAGGGTATTCTTTCGTCCATTTATCGGACATTTTTTGTTTATTTCGCACATTGTTTTTCGAAAAAAAAATTTTTGTCCGAAAAAAAATCGTCATTTTCTCGGGCATAAACTAACATTTAATCAGATGCCCTAAAATATCCGGTTAAATTAATTTGCACACAATGAATGACGTCACCATTCAAATTTGTTCTGAATGACGTCATCAGAATTTTAATTTGATGACGTCATTTAAGACATTTAATCGAACATTTTTTTGAAGATATATAATCGGATATTTTCAAGCCATTTAATCGGCCATCCCGGGGAAAGACGTAGTTCTTCATGAAAACCATATATGCATGTACATACAAAACGCATATTAAAAATTTTAAAAAAAATATGTTGAAACCTTCAGTGTCCATTTTATTGTTTAATAAACACAAAATGTAATATTTCTGTGTGTGGAGTTTTAAAAAACTTCAAAAATATATGGTTGTGCCCTTTGTCCAGAGTTAATATTCAAAACGAAATAGTTATTACTGATGGGATTGATTGAAGGCTAGAATGAATACAGGGTGGCACAAAAACTTGGAGTATACAGGGTGGGGCCACAAATTTCTCCAAACGATCTGGGCACTGTAAGCCGAGTCTAATCGCACGTGTGCCTAGAAAATTGGCGGGTGTGGGCATTGCATTTCCAGTGGTGAATCAGGTGGAAAGGTGTATTTTAAAAATCCGTTTTTCTCGTCCTGTTTCGTACTTACAGCCCCCCCATGCAAAGTGCTCATGGTACAGTCATAACCTATTTAGCGGTGGCGGTTGTCTGACAATTTCCGAAAAATGCACGGATACCCAAATTAGAAATTGTATTGTCTCGTAATGGTGGTGCTGTTCCTTACATACCTAAGATTCTCTCCTTATTGTTTTTAACATCTGGCTCGGAGGTTTTATGTCATCCATTAGGTTTCTGGCCCTATTTTTAGCATCATAAAAACAGCGCCGTACGCGGGTCTATACTAAGCAAAAAGGAGGGGTTAAACATGCCCGAAATTAGATTTTTAAAACAAATCCGACACCGCGCAATAGAATACGATATTGCCGAAATATATACACCTTGTATTGGCCCTGGGTGAAAAACTTGGTATTCATTACGAAATAAAAAGTGGAACTCAAGCATGGGATAAGCGCAGTGCCGTACCGTGCCTTAATTGTTGGCGCCCGGGTTACTAAATACTCTATTTTTTTTTTCAAAAATATACTTGCACATTTTTGAAAGAAATTGACAGATGTGTGAAATTCGCAAATCTGTTCACTAACAATTCGCAACGTATTGGAAAAAATCGCAAATTTTTGAATAAAATTCCCAACTTTTAGAAAAAAAATCTTACATTTTTAAATAAAATTCTCAACTTTTTGAAAAAAATCTGCATTTTTAAATAAAATTCAACTTTTTGAAAAAAATCTTACATTTTTAAATAAAATTCTCAACTTTTAGAAGAAAAAAAATCGCAAATTTTTCAAATATAAACCTGCACATTCCGGAACAAAATTCGCAAATCTTTACACTAATAATTCGCAAAGTTTTTAGAAGAAAGAACGCAAAGTTTTGAAACCAAAAATTTTTTTTTTTTAAAAAAAATCGCACATGTCTGAACAAAATTAGCAGATGAATGAAATATAATTGCAAAAATTTGGTAAATTTACACCGAAAATACAATATCTTTTTTACTTTTTGGCGGTCCCCTACCCGCATTTGTAATATCCTTTAACAAATTAGCTTTAATTGCTCTAGTTGTTTTGTCGGCTCAATTTTAATGACCCGAGTTCAGATTGAGGTTTCATAAATTCAATAATAAAAAATAAGCAAAAATGATGTCTATTTAGAGATTGGGCAGCCATAAAAGACAGCCGAAAATAAACAGAACTCAGCCTTACGAAATAAATATTGTTATTTAGCATCGTGTGAGAGCAGTTTGGCTTTTGCCATCCTAAAAATATACAAACAAAGGAAAGTCATCTTAAAATGTTGTCCCGGACCAACTGAAAATACTGTTTTGATGAGTCATAGCAGCGCCAACAACGCGCCAACAAATGCCACTTAAATAAAATAATTGCCATTCGTTTACAAAAAACGAGCATTTTAAAAGCAACTCTTTATAAAAAAAAAAAAAACCTAAATAGGGTACATGGATTTGTGCAATTAATGTCGTAGATGGCGCTGCATTACTTTTCCGACAACCATGGCGGAAATTACGACATGTGAACGGTCTCAGTAGTGTAAAAACGAGGGTGCCTGGCGGGTTTACGCCGAGAATAGGAGATGCGCCAAAAAACGCATTTATAAACAGACACGCACACATACACAAACCTATATTTGTCGGAAACATCATGTGGCCTTTCGTCATGCGTCGTTGCATTGTGGAATTTGTGAAAAGAACCTCAATGCTGAATAATATACACGTATTTCTTGGAAAGGGACTATTGTATCTGCTTAAAACGAAAATTGGGATAAATTTATTCGAAAAAGAATTTTTTAATAATCTCATTTTTCTGAGAAATTCTTTAGGTTTTATGACTTATTGGAAAGCGTCACCCTTCTGGGAAACGATTTACGCGCAAAAACTAATCCGGGGCGTGAAGAGGAAGAGATTATTTCGTAAATAAATTGCTCTATTAGATTAATAGACGGTTAATTAATCGGGGTACTCAGATAGAAGCTTTACGAATGGCACTTTTGGCAGCTTATCACTTTGGCAATTACATGAGCACAATGACAACCCTCATTGGTTTAAAAAAAATTCACAAGGTTTTCGATGTTTTTTAAACAAATGAATGCATTCCTTTTGCACACGTGACTTCAACTGCCAAAAGTGCAACTCGTAAAACTTCTATCTCGGACTATTGTTTGCAAAGATGGCATTCCATTTGTATAGAACAGATTTTACGGTTGCCAAAAGTGCAATTCGTAAACCTTCTATCCGAGTACCGCTATTATGTTTAAAAGAACGCAATTTGATTGACAGCTATCTTGGACCATTTGTTGCAATGATGCAAAGATGCAATGATTGCATTTCTTTTCCACACGTGACTTCACGACTGCCAAAAGTATAATTCACAAAGCTTCTGTCTGAGTATCTATATTATCTTTAAAAACATCTAAAATCGATTGACAGCTATCTTGGATCATTGGATGCAAGCATGCAATGAATTCATTCCTTTTGCTCACGCGACTTTAAAAGGTGGCAATTCTTCCAAAAGTGCAATTCGTAAAACCTCTGTCTGAGTACCATTTAATGTCTAAAACAACCAAAATTGATTGGCAGCTATCTCGGGCGCGAGAGGTTTTTCAATCGCAACGTTTTAAAAAAACATAAGGGGAGAACGTTTCCACCTAAAGTGTTTCCATGGACAGTTTATTGGAAGGACAGCGGATGCTTGGTCCACCCCCAACACCAGTGGCCAGCGATGATAAGCTTCAGAAGACAAATGGAGCGGAAAATAATTCCGTCTCATATGAACTTTTAGGTTTTGAAAGACACGTTGGACATCGAGCCAAGTGAGGTGTAAACACAACCCCCGTATATTATATAATATACGGTATGATACACTTAGGAGCAATTCTTGGAAATGGACATGGAGGAAGGTGAGGGAGACATAGTGGGGAAGAAGCTACAGACCACTGAGGGGAAAGAATTCAAAAACAGTACATCTCCCCTGCAACATGATTGCCAGCGTAACAGATTTGTGGATGAAATCGGACACTAGGATGGACGTGCACTTTGTCTTTAATCTTCTATTTGACTGTCTTCTACTCGAGGAAGGATTCCATTTGCTGAAGGATAATTCGGGTGAGGGCAACCTCATCGTGGGACTGAGACCAAATACGAAGAAGCCAAACGCAATATCGATAAGTGGACGATGCGAACATCTAGATTCTAGAGTCGATCTGTAGAAGGGGAAAATGCACGGCCATCTTGATTCGTGATTTAACACTCCGTTACTCGCGCTATTATCTGAGAGATACGCGAAAAATGTTTAAATAACTCGACGACAGTTTGAATATTTCGACTGTAGTTTCCTCTATTTGCCTAAATCAGGGTCAGTCGCATTTAAGGGCATTTTGAGATGAATCACATCATCATGCAGGTGTGGTCGGAATGGGTCCCTTTTATCTGTGAGATACAGCGCGACTATTCTTGTATTTTTTCTAGAATCTTACAATTCTTTCGTTATTTCTACGTATAATTTACATAATATATTGTATATTATTATAATGTATCATTTCTATTCGTTCTTGAAGATAAATAAGTAGATTTGTGGAAAGTAGCATGTGCCCAAAAAACCGAGTGAGGCTTAGTGCCGACCGGAAATGCAACAACAATTGTAATATGAATGTTTCATTACAACTGTTTGTAATGTTACATGAAAGTTTATGGTACATATTTTGATTTAAACGTATAAAATATTGATCCGATTTCCTTCAATAGCACTATTGCAGCTTTTTTTTTCTTTTCAAATTAAACAACTTTATGCAACAATCTAAATGAGCATATTACAGATACAGCGTGGGCAGTCTCAGCTGAAAAGGTGGTGCGAGTAACGGAGTGTTAATCGAATGCAAAAATTACTATTAAAATATTCCGAACTCAATGTTTCATATTACAATCTACTTGCTAAATTAGTTTAAGTTATATGTCTGTTCAAGAAACATGTCTAATGCATGCAAACTGCCAAACGCCATCTATGACCTGTTTTCAAAAGAATAACTAAGTCTTAATAATTAATTAATTTTACGACTTGATACAAGTCTTCAAATTTGGGGAGCGTTTCTATAAATGTTAAAAATAAGAGTCATTTTTCTTATTTTCTTACATTTTCTTACAAAAAATTTTAAAAAATGGGGAGACATCCAGTAACTTAGTTTTCCATCAGATTTGATATTTCGAATTCCCTCTAATTTAATTCCGAATTCTACATAAAGAATTTTCTGGAAGTTTTCTTTTCATTATTTTTATTTCCCCATTTCCTTCCAGACGCATTTCGACAAATGTGATTCAGCTAGTGCAAATAATGTGATCGAAATAGAATGGCGAAACAATTTTTTTTTCTCAAATTGATTCCTGGACATGCAAAGGTATTAGAAAGCCCGTAAATGGGGGTCATTTTGAGAAAATACCGTAAGCCTAACGGTCCAAATTTCCTTTATTAGCTTAGAAATATACAAGGGAGAGGGAAAGAGCGTCTATATGGAAAGAAAAGACACCAAAGACCAAAATGGAAAATTATGTTTGCTCTATTGTCCAACCCCTAATGATCAACGTGAATTAGATAGCTGTATGAGACTCAATTTCATGTCCAGATTTCGGGGCTCCTTATATCGGAAGATGACCGGTGTCCAGAGCAGCGTGACAACTTGGCGGACGGTCATCTTTCGCTGAGGGAACTCAACGACATGGATCCGGCCTTTCTATTACAACTGATCTGCCTTTTGCCATTACGATGAAAGCTAATATACACAACTGACCAAAAACTAATCACAGATGTAGTCATTATACGCATCTATTTGTCTTATATGTATTTTGTTGACTTTGTCGGGTTTTTTCTTGCTTAGATTACGACAATGTAGCCTAGCTCATCGAGTTAAGCGCAGAACAGAACTGCAAACAAAAAGTTAATAAAGTTTACCTACAGCGAATTTACGGTATAGTGGGAAAGATCTTAGAGCTCGCTTTAACACGAACTCTGACAGACTGACCCCTAATACTGTAATATGAGAAAACTAAGTTTTTGGCTGTGAATCCTCAATTAAAAAGCTTCAGCAATAATTGACTTAATGTTAAATTAAAGATGACGTCATACAAATTAAGTGTGATAATGATAACAAAAATATACACCGGAGGATGGCACATGTGCCATTACGACATGTAGAACTACAGTACATCTGGGGCTGCATTGTAAAAGATGACGCCATCATCAGAATTTAACAAATGAAGTCATCATTCGAATTTTAATAAATGACGTCACTAAACGTTTTTAGAATGTCATCAGAATTTTAATCGATGACGTCATTCATTAAAAATGACCCATTATCGGACATTTAATCGAACATTTTTTGGACATTTAATGACACATGCTTTCGAACATTGAATATGGTATTTTTTCGCACATTAAATCGGACATTGTTTCGTATATTTAATCGCACATTTCTTTGAACATTAAATCGAACATTTTGTTCATTGTCCGAATTTAATCGGGCTATTTTTCGGACATACAGTATAATCAGATGTCCTAAAAATGTCCGATTTAAACAAACATTTTCTTAAAGTTAATCGGACATTTTTTTTGAAGATTTAATCGGACAACCAAACTCCATAACTAAACCCTTAAGTCAAGGAAAGACGTACTTCTACTTCAAAATAAATAAAGATTTACAGTACTTGACTTCGGTACGGATGTTAAAATCAGTCAACATACTCGATATTTGGGCTATACTTTTGGCGTGTCAGGTCATTACTGATTATATTCAATATCCCATTTTCATATTCTCGCCTCGAATGCAACTTTATTTCTATTACTTAGAACCCCTGGAAAACAGCTATAGAATCTGCTGGCTTCCCATCTGGATCCAGCAGAAATCAGTGTCCATTGAAGCACGCAGAAAATAACTACTTTTGTTGAATCCCTCATATATCCCAGTCATAGAGAGAGTCATTAGAGATGCTCTAATCCGCTGTCAAAATGCTACCACACGATCACTCCTGTGGTCAGACTTAGACCAGCTTTATGAGATTTAACAGAAATTTTCGGGGGGAAAAATTGGATGGAAAATAAAGGATGGCAAGGAAGAAGTTGACTGCGGTGACGTGAAAATACTGCAGTCATATGCTGCAACCAATAGAAGGAGATTAAAACACAGCACGGTACATTGTAGTGAAACTGCGAGTCCCCATTTCGAGCAAAATATTTTGATACATTTTAAAATTGGTGTCTAAAATCTTTATACTCCATTGAGTTCCAAGTGTATGAAAACATGAATGCCATCTTGCAATTTTTAAAACGTAGAATTACGTCTGGGGCTGCACTGAAAATGATGACGCCATTATCAGAATTTAAGGAATAACAACATCAAAAATTAACAATTGAGGTCAGTATCGGAATTTTAATGAATGATGTCATCATCAATTTTTTTATGAACGTCGTAATCATTAAAAAAACGTATAAATGACGTCATTAAAAAATAAATTAAGAATGTCATTATCAGAAGTGTGCTGAATGACGTATCAGAAATTTAATCGATGACGTCAAAAATGATCCGTTTTTCGGACATTTAATCGAGTATTTTTTTAACATTTAATGGCACATTCTTTCGAACATTTAATAGGGTAGTTTTTTGTCCATTTAATCGGGCAATGTTTCGCATATTTAATCGCACATTTTTTTCGAACATTTCTTTGAACATTTTGTTCAAAGTCCGAAAAAAATCGACATTTTCTCGGGCATTTAATCATACATTTTTTCGGACATAAAAGTACATAAAGACATTTAATCAGATGTTCTGAAAATATACGATATTTGATATCGTGAATACAATGAATTTTAACTTGATGACGCCATTAAATGTCCAAAAAACGTTCGATTAAATGTCCGAAACATGGGTCATTGTTAATGAATTACGTCATCCAAACAAATTTTGATGATGACTTTCTTAAAATTTGTAGTGACGTCATTCATACGGTTTTTAATGATTACGTCATTCATACAAATTTTGATGATGATATTTCCGGACATTTGTTTTTGAAGATGTAATCGGACATTTCTTGAAGATTTAATCGGATATTTTCCGGTCAACAGAGTTAATCCTTGGACAACAATTTTTAAAGAATGCATTGCCCAATAATTGACGATATCACGTGACTCTTCTCATTTTAATTAGCCAATAGAAACCTATAGGAAGGACTACGCCATCCTGCTGCCAAAATGTTGATGATCTTTAATGATCTTTAATCGAATCAACATTTTTCTGCGAAAATTATGTAGTAAAACCAAATGGGAAGAGATTGGGAGGTTCGCATCAAGAATTGGAACCCCGATGCTATTTTCAACTCAACTTCATTCGCATTTACCACCATCCTCGGAAATCCATCACTGCCAGATTAAAAGCGAGTAAAATTACTTCAAAAACTTTCTTAAATATTTGATTGTTTCCCCGTCAACTTGGAGTGATTTGCACGGCGAGCTCGTTCGCAATTTGGGTTAACTTAACTATTAAGAAATATCTGTTCGGTATTGGGGATAGATGCTGCGGACGAAATTTCCCTTCATATTTCTGGCTGCATGGGATGAGATTTGCTGGTGGCGTACGTGCGCATGCAGGAACTGCACAATTTATTTGGGAAGATGAAAAACTAGGGATCCCCCCTAGGGGGTTCGCCCCACCAAGATATGACTTGTTAGGCGATTACACGGGGTATAACACCGGCGCGTTTATTCTCATAAGCCCACGTCTTATTTTTCAATTTCTGCTAATCAATTATTCAAACGAAGACAATTTCATCGTTCATAGTGACATAATGCCTCGTAGGGCGCAGCAAATGATAGGCTACAGCGTTATTAGTAAAGCAATAAAGGGAATATGCGTCGACGTACGAAGCTATTTAGCCGTATAAAAACCCTATAGCAAAATCTCAGGTGAAAATATAAGGAATATCGGATAGAGCCAGTCGACGCACATACTATACTTCGCCTTATACTGGCTCAAATTACGGATTTGGAACTTGTTTTTAGGCCCTCTTAAGTAACTTTAGCTACAAAGAAAAAAGAAAAACAACCGACCAGTAGTAAGATCTAAAACGGATGTAGTTTGTTAATTCGCGACAGTGTACACGGACACTCTAAATAAAGGCAAGCCATATTGCACCTTTGGAGGTGCAATCGCTTTAATAACCTTTTTAGAGGATATATTTCACCTCTAAAAACTTTCAAAATATTGCACCTTTCTAAAGCTGCTATATTGTACTCAAAAAGAACAATACATTGCACTTTTATAAAGATGCCATATTGTACCTTTCAAAAGGTGCAATACAGTGCACCTCACGAAAGGTTCTATAAAGTATTGTCCTTAAAAGCAATTACACGGACGGTGCTACATCGTACTCAAAACGTGCAATATATTGCACCTTCCTAAAAATGTTATGTAAATATTCTCGTTTTGAAAAATATTGTATAATGTAGTTTTTATTTTGAAATAAATGGTATAAAACATGTGAAATATGGATAGTAAAGGGAGGAAAATATTTTACATGTAACACAAGGAAGTTTTCACAGTTCCTTGAGACAATAGGCACAAAATATGGCTCAGATTAAGACAAATTCTGAAGTTTTGGCAGGAAAATTGCACTCAAAATTTTGTTTGTAGAAAAAAGGTAATTTTACAAAATGGTGAATTATCCCCAAAACATCTCTTAAGAACTTATCATTTGTACCGTACAATCCAACGCAGTCGTGTTGCTACCAATGTTTTCTAAATAATTTGTTTTTAAACCTCTTTTAGCTGCAGTGTAAACTTGACCAAATTAAAAAAAAAATACAGTACAGGTAATTTAATTATGTAATTAAACTGCACAATTCAGAAGAATATCGAAAATTAATTAGGAAGTAGCACCCTTTTGATATATCTTGGAGTGCGGAGAAGTGCGCATGCGCACTCGATTCCAACATGGCGTCGGTGCAGTGGAACCCGATTTCAGCGTCGGTGAGTATAGAGCGAAAGAACCCATTTCGGATAAAGGTTATAATTCACGATACAACCAAATCATTTATTGTGTATGGCATCGAAATTATTCAAAAGAAATGTAAAATGGAGACAAGTCCTCGGAGACGCGCGCATTGTGCACGCATGTATACGTTTAATTTAAATTTCACAAACTAAAACCATTAATAACGTTAAGATGAGGATATTCCCTAGTTCCCCGAAAATCATAGCAGAAACATCGCGAACAGAAGTCGAAAAATATACACACCGTGTCAATATCCGAGCAGAAAATTGAATGACGATCCCTGGAGACGTTCTGGAAAGCGAGTGGAGACAATTGATGGAGCCTTTATTCTGTCAGCTAAAACATAAACCTATCATACGCGTGGAAAAAGAAAAATCACGTGGAAAACGCACAAAAGGGAGGAGCGTCCTTGGGAAAATGTGCAACAAATTTGAACGAAAAAAAAAATTTCATTTCCCAAATTAAACAGAAACGCCTTTGGAGAAAACTGATTATCAACGGTGAATTGGTGCATGCGCTTGAAATCACCTTATGAAGTTTTGGATGTCTGATTAAATGTCATGAAAATGTACGATTAAATCATCAAAAAAATGTCCGATTAAATCTTCAAAAAAGTGTCCGAAAATTATTACATTTTTATTATTGACGTCAACGATTAAAATTCTGATGAGTCCATTCAGAATTTTTTTGACGGTGACGTTATTCATTGCGTGCGAATTAATTTAATCGAAGATTTTCAGGACATCTGATTAAATGTCCGTTTATTTGTCCGAAAAATGCCGGATTAAATTTACGATTATATATGCCCAAAAAAATGTTCGATTCATTCAGTGCACTTCTGTTGATGACATTCTTGAAAAAATTAGTGACGTCATTCATAAGATTTTTTAATGACTACGTCATTCATAAAATGTCTGATGATAAAATCATTTGTCAAATTATGATGTTGTTATTCCTTCAATTCTGATGATAGCGTTGAAAATCAAATTTAAACGCCCGTTGAAAATGTGAAATTTCATTTATTAAATTAAAAATTACTGTACGTTTAAAATTTTGTATGTTATTAGCTGATATTCAGAATAAATATCAAAATATGTGATTAAAAAAGCATGGTATATACAGTATCATAGTACAAATTAATTAAACGTTATTTTACGTGCCAAAATGTATTTATTCTTTAATAGAACTATGTGTAATGTTGAAGTTTT
Organism: Ommatoiulus sabulosus; assembly: GCA_034697705.1. Lineage (NCBI taxonomy): Eukaryota > Metazoa > Arthropoda > Diplopoda > Julida > Julidae > Ommatoiulus > Ommatoiulus sabulosus. The sequence goes on along the minus strand of JAQGAO010000932.1, from coordinate 11,266 downwards.
CTCCAAACACGGCGTTAACAGTTAACATCGATGCCACTGTTGCATATTTAATAATTTGTTCGTTCAGAATTAAGTGTATATACATTAGAGGAGCTTTAGCAGTATATCAATATATAAATGAGTTTAATTATAACAGTGTTTGTCTGTGAAGCTCTTGAAAAATTAGAAGTCGTCATGAACTAATAAAATTTGCAGATGCTTTCCCCCATGCAGTGATAAATCAATGCCTTCAACTTGAGCTCCCTTTTCTAACTCTTAAGCACATTAGAGATTATCATTTATTTGTGGAAGTTGTTAAAACCTCACAAAATGTCTTATTGAGAAACTGTACAAGTTTGGCTTTGATGCCTTTGAACGACCATCACGTTTCTTATAAGATCGAATTAAGCGTTGAAAGACAACAAGGTATAGAGCAACAGTTGAGGCCCGAAAAGCCAGAAACAGAAAAGAACAGAAGCAATAATTGTATTAATCATAAAACGTTGGACGACTGCTAAAGAAGTTTGATTAAAGATCTATAGAGATTTCTCATTACGGAAAAGCAATACCCGAAAGATAGATCTACACTAACTGTATTTGCCATCAGATATAAGTATCAATAACCCAAGTCACGTTACACGAGCGCCCAGATGAAGAAAAGCTCCTTGAAAAACAGGGATTATTGCAAATGGGGTGTCCATCCAATGATGGCCCAAAAACAAACAGAAACACAAAGGAATGGCATCGGGAAATAATTAATCACTAGCGTTCGGTGGAGTACTGACATATTGGCAAGACATGTATTTTGGATGAGATACAACATTTGGGATGGCATTACTGCATTTGGAATAAGAATCTTGGACCATACAAATACTCCATCAGGTCCAACAAACATCTAGAAACTGCTTGTAGGTGGACTGTTTTGAGTATAAAACTGAACGATACCAAACTTAAATAAAAAAGACACCGGAGCATGGCTGTGCCATGCTTATTAAATGACGTCATCATCAGAATTTGAATTAATGACGCCATCAGAACTTTTATGAATGGTGTGATCATTAGAATTTTAATAAGTGATGTCAACAGAAATTTATTGAATTACGTCATCAAAATTGTAATGAATGATGTCAATCATTAAAAATGTCCCAATTTTTCGGACATTTAATCGGACAAAAATCTGACATTTTCCGGACATCCGGAACGCCAAAACTACCAGAACTTTGACGAATGGCGTGATCATCAGAATTTTAATAAGTAATGGCAACAAACATTTAATGAATGACGTCATCAAAATTGTAATGAATAATGTCATTAATTACAAATGTCCCATATTTCGGACATTTTTCGGACATCCGAAACTCCAAAACTACCAAGTTCTACGTCAAAAATTTATATCATCTGATAGATGTTTAACAACCATTTGCTCCGAAAATATTTTGGGGTCTTTAAAAGCCTCAGATATTTTCAAATGCATACGAGTGAATTTTGAATTTCTAAACAGGAATTTCAAAATAGGAAACATTTATGAAGTGTTTTCGTTTAATGACGTAGGGATTCCCATTTTTAATTTATGAAAAATATTTTAGTTGAAAACTTGGCGAAATATATCTATCATTAACAGGACATGTCCACGCATATCAAATTCAATTGTACGCCAAATAAAATCGTACAATCAAAAAGAAACGCATCGCATATACAGTAGGAGCTAGGCAAAGCAGAAATTTAATTATCTTTTCATTTATTTATGCATCGCGCTCCGAAAACTTTATTCGACCGTGAAATGCAAAATAATGCTTATCTCGAGTCTAATAGGCGCGCAATTTATTACGAAATTTGCATATACGCCCATTTTGGCGCGTACATGTGGGAAGTAAATTATATCGTGCATGAAGAATATTTTATAATTTTCTGGTTAAATTTAGCATATTTTTTAATGCCAGATATGCACGCTTCGCAGCCTCAAATGCAGCGAAACATGCAGAGATGAAGTAAATTCGAGACAAATTTATAACAGACGTAGTGCGCATGCGTCGCCATTAATGTCTTCGGTGCCCTAACATAATTTTATGAAATAGACACCGGAGGATAGCCGTGCTATTCTGTAGTTTTCAAACGTTGAACTACATCTGGGGTTCAATAGTAAATGATGAATGAAAAAAAAATCATCAGAAGTTTACTGGATGGTGTCACCAGAATTTTAATTGATGGCGTCATTAACAAAAATGTCCCATTTCTCGTAAATTTAATCACACTTTTTTTCGAACATTTAATCAGACATTTTGTTCAATGTCCGAAATAAATCGGACATTTTCCGGGCATTGTTTCTGAAATTTAATCGGGCATTTTTTTCTTGAAATTTTATTGTGCATTTAATCGGGTATTTTTTCGTACATTTAATCGAGCATTTTTTCGCACATTTAAGCGAGCATTTTTCGGACATATAAACGGACATTTAATCGGATATCCTAAAAATATACTATTAAATTAATTCGTACGCAATGGATGACGTCATCTGTTCAAACATTCTCCAAATGACGTCATCTGTGGAAACATTCTCCGAATGACGTGTTCTGTCGAAACATTCTCTGAATGACGTCATCTGTCCAAACATTCTCTGAATGACGCCCTCTGTCCAAACATTCTCTGAATGACGTCATCTGTCCAAATATGTTATGAATGACGTCATCTGTACCAACATTCTCTGAATGACGTCATCTGTACCAACATTCTCTGAATGACGTCATCTGTCCAAATATGTTATGAATGACGTCATCTGAATTGTGATAGTAGTTAGGGGAAAACGTAGTTCTAGGTCAAAAATAAAATCATCTTTACGGGGATCTTATCGGTCATTTTCATGAGGTGCTAAACGAGCGTATGTCCCGTATGTGGTTGCCATGGTTACGCCGAAAGCAGATAGGTATCGAACAGAGGAACAGCGTCAATGACGTCACCGTGCCTTTTCTCCTCGTTCCCAAAGGACAACGTATAACTGATGAAATTTATTTCAGTTTCTAATCTACGGTCTTGTTTGTTATAATTGCATATATTTTCTACACGCGCATGTACTTCGGAAGTTATTTTCGCAAAATGCATTAAATCTTAGCCTCGCTATATGCATTAAAATGATGATGTAAAGCCCTAAAAGCTGCGAGCGTAGACTAAATGTATCTTTTCATGCTCAATAAATTCCTTTAGATATAATCAACTTTACAACAGAAATTGTGCGCAATTAATCATTTATACGTAACGTTCATTTTGACATTATCTTAAAGGCACGCCGTTGGAAAAAAAAAAGAAAAAAAAAAGAAAACTGAGCGAAATATTTTCATACTCAGCAGCGGAAGCCTAATAGCATTTTTTCGTTTAAATTAACTGTGAAATTCAAAATAAAAAAATAACTAAGCTAAAGTTATCAGGGAAATTAAAAGTTTTGACAAACAAAAAATGCAGAAAACGCCGTTATACTTATTTCTTTAAAAAAAATGATGGATTTCACGTGCTGTATTCCATCGAAGTGCGAGACAAACTTCCATGCAATTTTGAACTAATGATGCAATAATGTGATCCTGTAATAATCGAATCATTACGTCGGACAAAAATGCATCCATCATGTAGGATATTACATTTCACTGATAGTTGCGTTGAAAATGTTGACTCAGACGGAAGCTTTACGAGTCGTACTTTTGGTAGTCGTGAAGTCACGTGTGCAAAAGGAATACTTGATTCATTGGTTTAAAAACATCGATAACCTCGAGTGAATTACGCCTTCTCGACATAAGGGGATAGCTTTGGAGTTTCGAGTGTCCTAAAATGTCCGATTATGTGTGGGAAAAATATATACGATTAAATGTACGATTATGTCCGAGATAATGCTCGAAAAAATGTCCGAAAAATGGGTCATTTTTATTAATGACGTCATCAATTAAAATTCGGTTGACGTCGTACTGAACATTTTTGGACAGGTGGCGTCATTCAATTGTGTGCGAATTAATTTAGCCTAATTGGACATTTTTAGGACCATATACGTTTAAAAATTGCAGGTGTCTTTTTCAAACCAATCAGCGTGCCTATTTTGCACACGTGACTTCACGACTGCCAGATTATGATTCGTAAAGCTATAGAGTATATCCCTATTGTAACTAAGCATTTTTGCAAAATCCATCCTCCGAAGTCAGGCCAGAGTTCCGTACACGCATGCGCATGACAAATATTGCACTTTCAACACCTCGCAAAAATTGGCTTGATCGACTGGAAGAAATTGCGCGCGCAATTAATTTCCATTTGAATAATACAATTTTTTGGCCCCATAATTACGAGCTGCATCAAACGCTTGCATTTCCGCCAAACAAGCTGCACCAATTTGCATATTTTGCAGCAATCCATCATACGCGCGCAGCATAAAACCATAAAGGCACTTCGCTATAAAAACGCCAAATTTCTACATTTTTTGCCCCTCGTTCCGCGCAGCCTTCGAGTTAATCAACCACAAAACCCTATTAAGGAGAAGAAAAATTTCTGATTTTCCATCAGCAAAATTTCTGTTAATATGAATGTTGGAATATGGGCAACCCTACGCGGTCGCTCCCCGAGAGTTGACGGTTCGCGCGCACAGCGTAGCAAGGTGATAATCTTTCACTTTAGGATGGTCGCATCATGGATGGGGAAAAAAACCAGCTCGCAGTTTCGCATTCGAGTTATAGTAGTTCGGTATGATAGTGTATATGATGTGGAAAGTGTGTGCAATCATGGAGAGAGTGAGGCAAGAGATGATTGATTACGCTAGAGACGACGAGCGCATATTTGGTGTCCCTCGCATCGGAAAAGCCCTGGACACGCCATATGATTTTCGCAGTTATGGAGACCCATTAAGAACAATTAAGGGGGGTCGTGCCAAAAAAAATATACCGGTATATATATATATATCTTGCGGGGGGGAGGAAGCGAGGACGAGGGGGGCATGCGCCGAGGCTAATTGATTGACGACCTACAATGTAATAACGCGTATTAAGTCTGTCTGTCTGCGCACCGTGGAGTCCTGGCCCAGGTTAAGTACTGACGTCAACCTATTAAACGTATATAGCAGGGATACGGAGGCCAATTACCTCATCCATTTATTAACAGCCCATAGAATGGGGGGTTAGTGCTTGACGAAACCATATTATAAAAGTTGCTATACATTATGCTGTGCTGCACGCGCAACGGGAAGCATGTGCTCCACAAATGAAGCATATGCTTCAAATTCTCAAAAAAGAATGAAGCATATGCTTCAAATTCTCAAAAAAGAATGAAGCATATGCTTCAAATTCTCAAAAAAGAATGAATCATATGCTCCGTAAAGAATGAAGCATATCCTCCGAATGGACCAATGTCTCTGGAATTTATACTCTTTGAGCGAGACCCCAAAATGGTCACGTTTTGGGCCTTTATCTTGGAAAAAGCCACTTCTATAGCTGTACAAACCATTCTGGCCATAGCTCATCACGGCTTTTATCAAACTGATTTTGTTCAGTCTTTGATTCGTGTTTCTTTTCCTTATACTTATCCCTGCATCATGACTTCAGGAAAACGCGCGGTATTGGTCTACATTATTTTTTTTCTAAATCCATCTCGTGAAATGCAGATCATGTTATTCTGATCGTGTCGTTTTTAACCATCCGTTACTCACGCTATTATCTGAGAGATACACGAAACATGTTTAAAAAAAATAACTCGAGCATTTAGACTGTGGTTTCCAGCTGCCTAAATCAGGCTCAGGGGCATTTATGGACATTTTGAGATTAATTACATCATCAGCTGTGGTTGGAAAAAGCCCTTTTATCTGTAAGATACAACGCCACTACATTTGTTAAGTTTTCTAAATTCTTACAGTTTTTTAGTAATTTCTGCATGTAATTTATATAATATATATCGTACCAAAAATCAAAAGTTCTTGAAAATGAATGAGTAGATTTGTGGAAAGTGTAGCGTGTACCCAGAAAATCGAATGCTGCTTATGGTGCCGACCGGAAATGCAACCTCTTTAAAATGATTCTTTAATTACACCTGTTTATATTTAGTTTATGTTACATATTTTGATTAAAACGTATAAAATGTAGTTCGTATTTTCTTCCGTAGCACTATTACAGTTGTTTTTCTTAAATTAAACAACTTTAAGCAACAATCTAAATGAGTATCTGACAGATAGAGCGCGGGCAGTCAACGCGACAACGCATTTTTGCTGATCCCTGTAGAACGCAGTATCTATATCGTTACAGACCATGGCAGCATACCGAAGGGAAAAAACGCGTTGCGAGGGTGATAACAGGGGTCATGCCCCCACACTTCCACCCCCTCAACGAGGACAGTGTATTAAATGCGTGATAGCGAAGTAATCTTCCGCTGACTGTATTTTATTGATGAACGGACATCCAGGAAAGTGGAAAAACTGCGGCCGTCCAAAGACCTCCTGTCCAGCATCCATTCATCATACCAGAAACTCTTATGTATCTACAGAGCTTCGAGCAGCAAAAAAAAAAGGAGGGAAGAAGAAAAATCCATATATGTTATTTGTGGTATTAACGGTCCACTACCTAAATCTCAACTTCTATTAAAAATGGTCTGGTCGAGCTGTACAGTCCATCATCTCATTTTTCAAATGTCCGACCTAAAGCTCTCGGGCTGTACCAGGATTTAACTTAATGACATAACTGATATTAGAAACCGTCGACCACGTGGTGTAAAAACTGGTTTGCACCAAACTCTGATTTGCGTAATCGGCTGTTGAAACATGTGTATACATTATTTTAAAATCCGAATTTGAATTTCCACAGTATACACGGGTCACTCCGTGTCGGAACCTTTGATGTTCAAACGGCGAAAACGATAGTGGATTGGGGAAAATGCGATACGATGCGTTGCGAGACGATACGACGCGATACGATCGAATGAATCGCATTCTATATCATTCAGATGCTCACAGGGTAGCGCAATATTATAGTGACCATCGGTCCAGCATGTAACAATCAGTTTGGAAGGAGTAAAGCATCTATCGATAGTGATAGTCAAAGAATGACATGGGCGGCGCGATACGAACCGATACGATTATTGATAGGATGTCTAAATCACTATACCTGTTACAGAAAGTTTGTCACTCGAGAATTTCAGATTTCATCATTTTGAGTAAAATTGAGGAGTAGTTGCATAATTTTACTCAATAGGGGTATTCAGCCAGAAACGTTACGAATTGTATATTTTGGCAGTTGAGAAGTCACATGTGCGAGAAAAATGCATTAACCACTAAAACATTGATAACTTTGAGTTATTTTTTTTTAACCAACAGGCGTGGGAACTTGAAAATCAATGAACTTGAAAATGTCTGGAAGAATGCTTTATTTTGAAAACGAACGTCAAGGAAATTCAAAGTAATAATGTTGTACGTCACAATCCAAAATTAATGTTTCTACGTTGTTAGCTAAGGGCTCATTTGTAAATTTGTAAAAAATTTCCCAGTACAAATTGGAATTTTCAACCGTCTCTGAGGACAAATCCACGTTGTCCACGTTTTCCGAAGTCAAATGTGCAAAACTTTCCACATTTTCTGAAGACAAACTTTCAAAATTTTCTCACGCTAATTTCGTACATTTTTTAAAATTTTCCTATGTTAATTTCGATTTTTTTTTCAAAATTATCTGTAGTAAATTTCTCCAAATATTGCAAATTTTCCTACGTCGATTTTGCAAAAATCATGGAAAACATTGGCGTATGTCAATTTTGACATTGTCTTAGTGAGGGAAATTTGTCTAAGAACCTGCATGTAAAGTCAAAGAAGAAGAATGTGACATTTCTGGAGGAACCCTGAAATTTCTCATCCCATCAACGCAGCACATTTCCGTTTGGAATTTAAATATATGTATCGAAAATCCAGAAAATGCGGGACGAAATACTTCCCTATACGCTGAGAAATTTTCATTTCGTATTATTTTTGGAACTTTGACCATGGCAGGTATGGGCTCGATGACCCCGCATGTTGGTGAGCCATACTTCGTCCGTTCGTCGTGTGGGCAGATTGTTTGGGGTTGAATGGCGCTGTTGAATTTCTGAATGGATGTGTGAAATTGTGGCCGCTAGGTGCTCTTTCTGCCATCCTTCAAAACAGAAAATGTGGCCGTCGGCCATTTTCCCATCATAAATATGGCGGCGAATCCAGTAGCGAGTGTCCTAGGGCAACGTATAAATCACGATGTATGATTTCATCGAGGGATGAAGCAGCAAATTGTCTGAATGAAGGCACGCTGCGATAGGCTGAGTACCCCGTCGAGATCACGCTTAAACCGACATTAGAAAACGAGGGTGGAAAAATATGGCGATATAAAAGAGGTGCCTCCAGTCAGGGGAGGGGACGCCCTCTTAACATAAATATATACATAAAAAGAGAGAGAGAGAGGTGTTTATATTCAGAAAGAAAAAAAACCTGGGGGATATATTGTATTCAAATGGAAAGAGAGGGGTGGGGACACCATTGTGTAAAAGCGAGAAATAAAACGCTCAAATTAAAAGCGTCGTGGAAATATTTGATATAAAAAAGACTGGGGTTTAATATTAAAAATACATGTAGGGGGTGGGCGAGGGAGCGTTGGTGGGGAGGTAGTATTTTGTAGTATTTTTAATAAAAATATATACGCTTTGACATTCTTAAAGAAAAATAAAACAATTCTGGAATGAGTTTATACATGTATAATTGTGTAATCAGATTATTAATTTGTAATTTCTACAGTGTACAATAGGGGTGCTCAGGATAGAAGCTTTACGAAATTCACTTTTGGCAGTCATGAGGTCACGTGAGCAAAATCGATACGCTCCAAAAGTGCCATTCGTAGAGCTTCTGTCTGAGTCCTCCTGAGCTTGATAGATCAAGATTAAATATTATGAAAACAACTATGTAGACTGAACGATGTCCATATTGGCCGTACTCAGGAAATGCCGTTGATGGAAAACGTAATTGTAAATTTAAATGTTTCGGATGGCGGCGCATGCGCACTAAGTATTTCTTGCTATTCGCAATCTAATAAATACTGTATATACATGACATGTCATGTATGTTAACTATATATATATACATGTATACTATACAATATGTTATTTATTTTAGTGCACAATCTACATGTGTATTATACATATTTAATATAAAAATACATGTTATTCGATCCATACATGTAACATACATGTGAAATAAATGTTTTCTACATGCAAAATACATCATGCAACATACAGAAATATTGCAATACATGTATATTTAATATGTTAATATTTGTTATATTTTATACATTATACGATATACAGATATGAATACAGTATATGTTTCTTATACTGCATATAATTAATTTATAACATGTACAATATGTACAGTATTTATTATACATTTCTTAGATTGCTTGGAGTAAGAAATGCTTAGTGCGCGTGCGCCGTCAGGCGCAACTTTATTTACATTCACATTTACGTTTTCCATCTACGTAAAGTTACGTCATTTCCCGAGCTCGTCATTCACTGCAAACTACAGTCACATAGAAAAACGATTTCCCGCATAGTTTCTATAACGTGTCCAATGTGACCATTTAAAAAACAACATCATCAGCATTGAAATCGAGCCAATGATGTCAGAAAAGTGGAATTGAAATTGTCTTTTTAAGATGACGTCACAATCAAGGGCGGGTCAACTTGTCTTTAAAACTCAACGGGTTTTCCCAATTTCCTCGCGTCATGAAATAATTTCATCCACCATTTCATTTTCCATATTTGCGCGCAAATCAGCCTTTATGAACGCCATCCGAAATTGATGGCAAAATCGGCAGGAAAATAATGTTTGAGCTTGGCCATTTGGAAAATTGAATTGGCAAATAGCTAAACCACTAAATCGAAATTTCTTCGAGTCTATCTCTCATCCCGCAACTTCGTAGAGATGCTCAAAACGGCGTTTTTTTACAGCCAATAATTGGTGACGCTATGACTGAGCGAGCAAAGCATTTGCACGACCTACATGATTTTCTTGCGATTGTCAAAATCTTTAAAAAATGACTCGTTCCTTCAGCGTTTATGGACCATGCTAAAGAATGATGGTTTCGAACTGCACAAAAGCAAGAAGCGCACCGAAACACCCGAGGAATGACACTTAATAATAAAATAAGGAGCACTCGCGATTCGGATGCACTTTTGGTACGACGCATTAAGCCGACACACACCGTGCTGAAATGAAGAAAAAAAGACACTGGAGGATAGCTGGGCTATTCTGACATTTTTAAAACGTTGAACTAAATCTGAGGCTGCATTGTAAATGATGACGCCATCATCAGAATTTAAGGAATAACAACATCAGAATTTAACAAATGACGTCATCATTCGAATTTTAATGAATTACGTAATGATAAAAGTCGTATGAATGACGTCACTAAACTTTTTAAGACCGTCATCATCGGAAGTGTACTGGATGACGTCATTCATTAAAAAATTACCCATTTTTCGGGCATTGTTTCGTATATTTCGCACATTTTTTTCGAACATTTCTTCGAACATTAAATCAAACATTCTTCTTTCGAAACATTTCTTTCAAACATACATGTATAAATTAAGGGACATTTAATCAGATATCCTAAAAATGTCCGATTAGATTAAATTCGCACATAATGAAGGACGTCACCGTTCACAAATTTTCTGAATGAAGCCATCAGAATTTTAAGTTGATGACGTCATTAATAAAAATGTCCTATTTTTCGGATATTTTTTAAGGATTAAATCGGACATTTTTTTTGAAGATTTAATAGGAACCTTTATTAAAAGATTTAACCGGACATTTTTAAAATTTAATTGGACATTTTTTTCAGATTTAATCGTTCATATATTGAAGATTTTATCGGTCAACCAAAACTCCCTTACTACCCCCTTAAGTTTGGGAAATGAATGAGAAAAGTTTGAGAATTTATACTCAAAAAATCTGAGATGATGCCAATCTCAACTATACACCGGTATTACACTGATGGATGACGTCATTAAAAAATGTCCTATTTATCGGACATTTTTTTTAAAGATTTGATCGGATAAATTTTTGAAGATTATATACAGTACACTTCCGATGATGACATTCCTAAAACTTTTAGTGGCGTCATTCATACGGTTTTTTTTTATGATTTCGCCGCCATTCATCGGACAATCAACCAAAACGCTAATTCAAAAATGATTTCAATTCAATTCAATTCTTTACCCTGCAGTCAGTAGATTAGTACCATTTGGCAGGGGGGATCCTTAGTGATGGATC
>JAQGAO010000931.1:0-28141 GCA_034697705.1 Ommatoiulus sabulosus | reverse complement strand
CGCCTCGGGTTGCTCCGCTTCCACCTCCGGAGCCGCCTCGGGTTGCTCCGCTTCCACCTCCGGAGCCGCCTCGGGTTGCTCCGCTTCCACCTCCGGAGCCGCCTCGGGTTGCTCCGCTTCCACCTCCGGAGCCGCCTCGGGTTTCTCCGCTTCCACCTCCGGAGCCGCCTCGGGTTCCTCCGCTTCCACCTCCGGCACCGATTCGGGCACGGCAAATTGCTCACCCAGAACAGCTTCCTTTTGTGCGACTGGCTCAGATTGTGCAGGTTTTGACAGCATCTCCGCATTGACGGTTTCTAGCCCAACTTCTGTGATGCTGGGTTTTGGACGTTGCTCCTGCAAATGGATAGAAGGGTGGTAGATAATGGGGGCCTCCTCCACAGATATAAATGGGCCATAGATAATTGGTACCTCCATCTCATAGACATTAGGACCGTTCGTAGCTGTAATTAAGGGCTCAATGGGTTGAGACTTCAAATCAGATTTGTGAGTACAGTTTTCATCCTCTGCCACAATGGAGTCGTTAACACTGGATCCTTTTTGGTGAGGTTTGCTTATGACATTAGTAGCATTTTCTCTGTTGCTGGACTCCATTAGCTGAGAAGTAATGGTTGACGCGTTGACACCTTCAGTATGCCTAACATCAGTGAGTGGGTTATCTTGTATGCATAAAAATCTTGCTGCATAATCCTCGCATATACAATTTTCTTTCTGTAAGTCGTTGCGGCATTTAAATCCCTCCAAGTTGCATTGCAGCATTCTGTTTTTGGTTTCGTCCATGGCTCTACCATCTGCAGCTCTGCATTCCACGTCCAATGGGCGTAAACCAAGCGGACAAGGCCACTAAATTTAAAGGAAACGTGGTTTTCAGTATTTTAATATTTTCATATTATAGATATCTCTGGGCCGTCCACAACTTTAGTAATTTTGGCCTCAAATAGATTAAACCATCGGCGCGCTTCCAGTCATTATGTAGCCAGTCCAAAGAGTGCCAATAAATAATAAAAGTACCAATAAAATACGCGTAGCTTGCAATAGCATCACATTCAGGTTTAATCTGAATTTGCGCAATACACCCGTTTCCCCACTTAAGTAAAACAAAACCATTTAATACATTCATTTTTTTTTTCAATCTTGAAAAGTATTCGTAAAATATGTTGCGTGCATTCTACATCTGGTAACTAGGTTATAGGCCTTCTCTATAGAGTAGATAAGAGGATACTTTCAAATATTTTTTGAAATATTAAAAGCCAGAAAATTCACAAAAAAATGCTTCACGAAAGTTTCTAATTTATCGGCCGTATTATAATTCTGGTAACTTCTGGTAATCATTTCAAGCTTTTATATCTTCCTTACATACAAAACGCGCATTGGACGTTAATTTTCAGATGATGCAAATGAAAAATAAGTCAACATTTGAATCCAATTTTCTATGTTTTTTGTTCTGTTTAATTTCCGCTTTCATTAATCTGACAATTTAATCCATGCACTCACATCGTGACGGGCAATATTTTTTCCAATGATTTCCTCATCTCCTACGTCGAACGGTCCGTCATGATTATACCACTTGCTCCATTTCAGATGTGGGCACTGGTCTGTAACGAAGTTTATTTAGTATTGCAGGCAGGCTATACCCAGAAATGTTGCAATTAAGGGTTCAGTTGTACTGTTTGTAGGCTACTTACCCCAACATAAAAACCTTAATTGCGCTATCCCTTCAAGAGATGCTGACGCGCTTTTAATGAATGGACAGGTCACATAACTCGCATTAAATTTAATTTCATCTTGGACCAGTATTTGGCAGTCGCTGCTTACAGGGACTGAGCAAATGTCCTGCATTAATGGAAAAGTTATAAATTCTAGCAGTGCGATTTAAAACGCTGGATAAGGTAATATTGAAATGCAAATAAAAGAAATGCACAGCTTAGCAACAGTCAATACCCTTTCTATAATGATAACTTGGTTTACATAAATTCTGAAATCTCGAATTTTGTCTGAAACTAAGTCCATTCTTAGACTAATGATACTAGAAACTTAGCAAAAAAAATCAAAGCAAACAATTTCGTTTATACTCTATTACTTCCAAATTAATGGTCCAGTTAAAATTTATGAAACTTGACCAATGCAGAATAATGGAAGCTGCGTTCCATAAGCGCCAGATTGTTGTCTGTTGGTAGTAAACAAATGCATTTTAGATGGCGCTGAGATTTCGTATAAAAGGTTCTTATATTATATTTGCGTGTGCTGTTAACTATGATTTGTTCAATGATAATGAGGGATTTAGCTCTTGAAAGCCAACATCCTAATAAAATGTACAAGCTTACTATTTTATGGAAATGCGCAGCTGCTTTTGCTAAGCCGATTAAGCTGGCGTAAGTTCTAGGTAGTGTAAGCATTTCGGTTGGTGGTCCCAGTGGTATCCATTTTGTCCATTTCAAACATGTGCATTCTGCATAAAGAAAAGCTAGACAAGTTACTTGCATGTCAAAATTAAAATTCTGCATTTATATTAATGAAGTTATACGAAGGCACGTTGGTTTACCTGATGGTAGACTTAGTTGCTGAAATGTAGACATACTTTGAATTGCATCTAAGGAAAGCTTCAATTTCATTGATAACACGAAAAAACTGATTAAACATTTATACAGTAAATACAGTATTTTTAAGAAGCAAGATTTTATTTAGATAAAATTACTAGCATAATTGCGTTTAAGAAATCAAACCGAACATTTTCATCCAAAACTGACAAATAAATAAAAATGAATTATATAATACCTTAGATTGATTTGGTCTGGCTCGTATGAAATGAAAGATAATTATCGAAATAATCACATAATGAATTCTAATTCCCATTATCAACATTAAATTTTGAAAATGTTTAGAAGAGCACTGTAGAAATGAAACGTACAAGAACGGTTCCACCAACCGACTGGCCAAATGAGAGTTAAAATGGCAACGAAGTAAGCATCTATACACGTCATACTTTGCGAGAAAATACTTAATAGAGTATTTTTTAAAATCATTGTTTCCAGCCAATGGTTGTCACTATGCAAATTTAGGACTTAACTAGGACTTAAATTTAGGTTTTAACCGCCAAAAACAAAGATACTTTGGTGCCATCCGTTATTAACGGTTAATTAAGTGCATTTTATTTCATTTATTTAAATTTTTTATCCTTATGACGTTAGTTTTGCTGAAGACAAAAATAATTACATGTACAGTATTTCGATGAATACCCAAGGTTGAATTTCACCGGATTGATTTAAATGATGGGCGATTATCGTACACCCCGTCAACATACATGTATGATTCTGAAGTATTCAACATTTAGGAATACAAAATAAATGGGATACTCGGACACAAGCTTTACAAATCTTACTTTGACACTCGTCAATTCAATTGTGAAAAATCGGCACGCTAACTGGTTTAAAATCCCTCTGACATGGTGTGCAAGATTTCTTTTGCCCATGGGACTTCACAACTGCCAAAGTACGATTTGTAAAGCTCCTGTCAGAGTTCCGCTAATAATGCCAGTCAAAAGTTTGCACAATTCTTGAAAATATTTTATCAGTTTAATATTCAGTAGTAGAAAACTTCGATGCAAAATTAGTAATGATACACGCTTTAAACAGGACATCATTTTCAATTCAGTTGAAGTAATTTTAAAAGATACATGTAGATGTGATTTATTAAAAATTCCGCCAACCCAGTTATTATTATCAGGCATTTTCGCGTGAAAATTAATTATGAAAAAATGCGTCATAAGCTGCAAACATTTCATGATATACAGAAAGAAATGCGTCCTTCAATCAATCAAAACCGCATTTGTACCTAAATTGTGCGTTTTCGCGTGAAAATTAATTATGAAAAAATGCGTCTTAAACTGCAAACATTTCATGGTATATAGAAAGAGCTGCGTCCTTCAATCCATCAAAACCTTCAAAACCGCATTTTGTACCTGAAACTTTACAACCGAATTGAATCGCATCTGAAAGGTCATGGCCTTTATACAATGCGAACATTGTACTTGATAGAAATGTATCTCCTGCTCCCAAAGTGTCAACAACTCTTGGCGGATGATGTACAGATGCCAAAACAACATCTCCGTTTGGAGATTTTGCAATTGCCCCTTCGTCTCCCCACGGGATAATTACCGTTGCCCTAATAAATGAAAACTATTTTTTACAAAGATGTAAAAAAATGGGGGGAGGGTACTGTAAGAATTGAATTGCAATTACACGTACAGTATAACGATTATTACTTTTTCTTTTAGACCCAACAACTACAGTGTACATGTACATGAGGTCAAGCTTCGCACAATTTAATTGCCGATAAGCAATTTTTCATTTCTTAGTTATTGTTACATACAGTACAACCTGTTTGATCAGATTAAATTTGGATATTAATTTTATTGTAATGGGATCAAATTTAACTTTCATTTCGACATACAGTATCTTTTGTCTTACTGGATGATTCAAACATAAGCAAACTACTGTACTTCCAATGCAACATTTGACTTGCACTGGATGTACAGTATCTGTTAATGTATTCCTGACTTAAAACTTAACTTTGAAATAATGTAAACGGTTTTCGAATGATATATAATCCCGAACAAATTTACGAAGTAATACTGTACATCAGTACATGTGCATGTATTTGTATCTCGGCCTCTATCACACTCTTCGTTGAGTTTAATGTCAAAAATAGGTAAACAAATCTCCGCATTGTTAACAAAGGTTTTTGCAACGGAAAAAAAACACCTACTCACCCTTCTTTCAAAGGCAGCCAAAAATTGTTAACTGCCTCCTCCTTTGTTTTCAGTCCCTGTAATTTTGCTATTGCTTTATTTACAAATACAAAATCGGCATATGGCGTCAAGGACTTATGATCAATGTCCAAAAATTCCATCTCCAAAGAAATTGTGATCTTTTCCTTTTTTGATTTATCTAAATTCCACTCATGGATGGCTTTCATCATCTGCGAATATTCTTCAGGACATCTCCCCTAAAAATAATTACATGTAATATAAATGCAGGATCATTTCTTATAGACCCGTAAAATTACTAAGTTTTTCAAAACCCTAAAAATTCGAATTTTTAAAAAATAATGTAGCTCGGCAAAAAATGTGTCACATTACTTCAAAATGGATCCATTTGTAACGCGTCAAATCCAATTTCTGGAAATCCTTAAAAGTGACTTCAGGAAGATTCCTATTAGATTATAAGAGAATGGTAGGAAATATCACGTGACACGTACAGTAAAAGCTTTAACAATCGCATGTACGCTTCAAAAGTAACGCATACCCTTTATGATGAATTATTGTTCTGGTGCCAGTTTGGCCATTAACTACGATGTAAGAAAATGGGCATGAACAGTTGGGGTGGTAAATGGAATTGGCAATGTTGATGCCATGTTCATGGAAGTCATTAAGCAGAAATCTAGTAAATAAACAGTACATAAAATTGTCATTTATATATTTAAGTAGGTTTTAAAACAAGAATCACACGCAACCGATGGTGAATTACATAACGACGAAATATGAATGGAAGGTGGGAGAAATTAAAATCCTTCAAAAGGTACTAATTAATCCAATAAACATCTCCTAAAGGTTCATTTCTGGTGCCCAAGAACAGTAAAATACCTCAGGAGGCTATAATTGTGATTGGAGCGGTGCATTATATTATTCACACGTATCAGTGTGGTTCTAATTACATCACATCATGGTTTGGCCTGCTTTTAGGATTAATTTAAAAACCCGTACGTAAACACCGAAATAAATAAGTTGATTGGCTTCTCACTTGGTGTAATGGATGTCTGCTTCCTGTTTTGGCTCCAGAACAAACGTTGCCAGACATTCGCACGGGCACTGGAGAAAGGAGAGCACGGTGCAGTCGTTGCCCGCATTGCCACCACGTTGCCAGCGTTGGCGCAACCCACTTGATAATGAAAATCACAAATCGATAACATATTTATTTGTTCGACGATATACTGTACAAAGAGGGTCAAAAATCGAATTGCACGAAGACTTCAAATCCTCATGCTCATATTCAACCATGCAGCTTAATTTACATACACTATACAATGTATAACGAAATCTGACGCCTTAAGTTAATCTACATAGTATGTTATTTGAAAGAGGAAAATGGGAACAATATGATAGTGGAATTTTTGTCATATTCTATTTTCAATAAAAGCAAATCAACGGTTTGTTTTGTTGTTTTTAGCACTGGCTTAATTAAATCCCTCAATTTGAAATGTTACCGTAAATAAAATGTGGGAAATGGGATGACAAGAGAACTGGAGATAAAAACTACCCTTACGAAGGGTCGAAGAAAGAAGTATTAAAGTTTCGGTCTGTTAAGAGTATGGTGATTGCTGATGGTGATTGTTTTTTTTAAAAAAAAAAAAAAAAAAAAAAGTAGCCGTAAAACCCGGCTTTGCCCGAGCTGTACTTATCGATGGTCCCTAAACCACATACATAGTAATCAGGACGTTTGTGAATTTGACATATTGTTGATTATTTAATCGTACATTTTCAGGACATTTAATCGGACATTTTTTTTGAAGATTCAATCGGACATTTTTTTTGATCGGCTTGTGTTTGCAAAAAACTCCCATAGTTTATAAATATACATAACTGGCATCAAGTGGTCGGAAGATAATCAAAGTAAAGAACACGACCAAGGTACGCTGTTTATTTAAAAGAAAAATTATTAAAAACGTTTTAATAAAGCGTTTACGCTAGCGTTTTACGTAAAGCGTTTTCTTGGTCGTGTTCTTTACTTTGATAGTTTATAAATTTCCGAGTTTGCAGGCACACTGGCCGCCAAACAGCGTTGAATCCGATTAAAGTAATTTTTTTTCTTCTAAAAGCGTTACGTGAAACTTGTGATACCCGAAATATGGTATTAGTGAATTTATGATGAATTATTATTCTGGTGCCAGTTTGGGCATTGCGTCTGAAGCTCATTTGTGCACCTCACGTACTAGTACATACAGTATGTTCATGATCGATATTTTATTTCATATATAACTAGTAATATTCGTCAAATTAGACCTATTAAAGACCATTTTATGCGTATAACGACATTTTTTTGCTTCATAATGGAGCATAATAGGGGTACTCAGAAAGAAGCCTTAAGAATGGTACTTTTGGCAGTCGTTATGCCACGTGTGCCAATTGGTTTAAAAAAAAATCACTCAGGTAATATGCATTCATCGTAATATTTACACATAGCCTCCGCCCTTTAAAAGCACCTTGCCCATGCAACAAGGTATACGATAACTTACCTAATAAGCTCATCTTCTTCGGGGTACCTTTCAGCAGTAACCACTAAATCCACGCAAATGAGACCGATGCAAAGAATTTCAGTTCCCTGTTGTCCCTCGGAGCGATTCATTGCGTCGAAGGGAAATAACCTTCCTTTTAACGTACCTGGCAGGTGAATATACTTGTATGTGGTGATTTAAACCAAAAGCTGCTGTAGAAATTTGAACGTTAAACTGGTTTTGGGGAATGAAACGCTGGCAAATGCAAACAGGAAATACACCGTTGCTCACGAGTTTAGTTTAAAGGCGTCTGGAAATAGCAGACAGCGATAAAAATGGGCACGGCATAAATACAAATGTTCCTCCATCCTGAATGGAGTAGGCCTACGCGAGATTAAGGTTGTGCACGTGGTCTACTTTTATATTGATTCTCCAAACAAGGCAAAGCGCGCGCTGGTTTAAATGGATCGAATTCCATTTCCATCTTTTTTCCTGAAAAGTATATTTTGGAAGACATATTTTCGTGAATGTACATTATATGAGCTTCGTAGTTAAATATCTATACTGGTCGAATAGTGGATAGAAGTTGATAACGTCAACATGAAAGTGGGCCTGTACATGCTGCTAATTTGTGTCTGGATTCTAAATAAAAAGGTATCTCTCGACTTCGATGTTTTCCCGTTCTGGGAATTTGAATTCAATGATAATATTACGAATTTATTCCATTTGTAAATTTAGGTTCAAATATGCAACTGTAACGAGCGAAATGAAAATTTGAATGACGAAGCTTCAAATCAAAAATGGATATCTCAACAAAGGCAAAAAGTAAACACTTACTAGGCGTTTTATTTCATGTTGATATAATAATGTAGTTATGGAAGAGGTCTATTAGAGGTCTAGTTCTATTACATTCGAAAACAACCATCCTGAAAATTTCTGAAAAATCAGGACGTGGTGAAGTCGTATAAAATCTTGCTAGTTAAGGTTATTATGAAGTTAATAATCAAAATGGAAAAAAGTGATAGTATTTATAAGTAATTAGCTAAATTTATTAACGATCATCTTTGAAGTATACTAACATGTGATTTTTGAATAACTCCAGCAACATCTTTATTATCCCAAACACCATAAACGTGAAAATTACGAACAAATCAAGTCGAATCTGTCGGTTGCACCCTATGCCGTTGGGATGGAAGAAGCCCTGTATTTCAGACAACACTATATTCGAGAAAATGATGGCCACCAAGTGCGACTTAGACCGGACAGAGATTACAATAAGCTCCATTTTAGAGCTCACAGAATAATGAACGGACATCGAGTGGTTCCTCATCATTTGGCACCTTACGGAGTTATTATCTTTCCTATATGTTTTGTGTTAAATGAAGTAATTGCACATACTACAGTCATTATACCAATTTAATCTTCATTTAATAGCCGAAATTGTATCGACCTGATGGCTACATCGGGGTCTATTATAAATCTTCCATGGGAAATGATTCTTCAGATGCAGAAATTACCACAAAGAGTGAGTAATCTACCAACTTCATATTAAGACATTGTTTGCAATGACGTTAGACACAAGGAACTTAAATTGAAACTTGGTTTCCAAGACTGGAATGCAATTCCAATTTCGGAAATAAAAGTTTCGTCGAAGTTTCCTTGGTGTGTACCTGTAGCTTTAGACATGGTTTACAATTTAGTCATTTGTTACTTTTTACGTATTGATGGAATTTAATGTCTACTTTTTGCAGGAAGCGGGTTGGGAAGAAAATTTCTAAATTTAAGGGATCAACTTAAGCACCTTTTCGTCAAAAATCAATCTCATGAAAACGGTTAGTTAATGATAAGCGCATTTAAGTAGCAGACTTCGATCTTAATATTATGATTAGTATATCAATTGATGGAAACAAAACTGTGTTATGAATTGGTGATGAAACCCTACATGCTTTTTACGATTTCAAATAGCTATTAGATAACCGACGTACTGACAGGGTTTGTTTTTTTTAACAAGATTACATTCACGAACATGAACGGACTTTAGCAATAAAACAAGATTATTATTTCACGATTAAATATAACTCGATCCAAAATTATTCTCGTTCACGTGATAATCATTGTCTGAGTTCGCAATTAAATAATTCACGTGATAAAACATCATTGATGGCATAAATATGTCATTATAATATTCTGATATGCTCGAATTTAATGATAATAAATCGAAAAATTATATCGTTATGTTAAATCGCTCAATATAATCCATCAATACAGTATGCAGAATGTCGTAAATGAATCATGTCCTGGATTCAAAGGCTCTTACCAGCAAACATTTACGAAGATATTAGTTTATCTCTGATGTACATGTACATGCGGGACGTGAATTAATCTGCCGTTATTAAATCAGATTTATGTTGACATTGATTAATGTGCATTTTCAGCGAGGGCTGGCGCACCATCGGAAAATTATCCAAAACTTCGAAAAAGAAGCGAATTTGAATCAAATCCAATATGGGAACCAGTGAGAAAACCATGGATTAAGGAAGAAATAATACCACATGGACGCGAAGAAAGCCAATTTGTCAACAAGTTTATTATTCCAAGCCTTGCTCAGTTGAGCCTTGAGGAAAAATCCTCTGGGAAATTCCATAAACAATTTCATATCATTTGCGAAACAGACGAAGAAACGCAGAGCATTCAATGCAAAAATTCAGAAACACACGTAATTCACAAGGAAGAAGATTCAGAGATGGAGACAAAACCAAATATTCGTAATATGATAGATGTAAGAAGCAATTACCAGAATTTTAATGGATTATCGCCGAAAAATGGCGATTACATGGACCAGGAATGAACTCGTAACATGTGTGATTCCCTTTATTCAAAATTTCTATTAGCTATAATTAATAAGTAAGATAATGCTTATGACTACATCGAGTTCAATGCATTTTCATTCGGACGTTTGCATAAAGTGATATGTGAACTTTGAGAACATAAAGGAAATATTTCGAAAACAAAATAACTATATAAATTGAAAAAGAAATTAAATGTTATTACTGGAATTAAACTAATGCATGTTTTTATAATGAGGTTTAACTAACTGCTTAGACGCAGTTAAACAATGACCAAGAATATCAGAATATCATTATGATATATTACTATCAATAGCGTATAGATCACAGATCTTATAATCCAGATAAAATCCTTCAAAATAATTTTAGCGTAAAATTGAAAGGTACATAAACGTCAATAAAGTAGCACATTTTCCGTACACGTATTTAATTTACGCTTTTGACCCTTATGACATTTGAATAGCCATTTTATATGCAGGAAGCATGCAAAATACATAACCAACAAACCATCATTTACAGTATTTAAAACCCAACCTACAATAAAGTAGGATTTCCTCTGTGTACTTTTTAGTGATGAAAACAAAAATATATAATACGTGATGGGAGATTGCAGTTCAGATTATGCGAATAACTGGTACCATTAAATGTGGACTTTTGCATAAAACTAGGGGTAGGCCTATGTTTACTACCGAAGCCAGGAAACCACGTGCACAAAGACAATTAAACGGTCAATTATCATATAAACAAAACGTGCGTTTCCTTTTCAATGCTTCAACGCCCAAAATCAAGCCCAACCTCATCAACAAATAAGTAAATACAACACGTTTTAGTAAAACAAAATGCTTGGCGAATTCAACAAAATAATTTAGTCAGGAGCACAATGGCTCTATAGGCGTACGAGTGAATTCCGGTAAATGGCCATTTCCCGTAATATTTTCGTGCAGCTTTATTGAAATAAACGAGTTAAAAAAAACATACTTCCTCCATATAGCCAGTTCTATTTTTCGGGGCTCATAAGTACAATATGTGATGAATAGTTATTCAAATGTATAGTTTTTAAGGATACGTAAAATTATGGGCCGTGATGTATACATGTATTTGACCAAAACTATATACAGTAAATCTTAATTAAAAATACAAACGTTCGAAAGTTTTGAAAATTGTTTGAATTTTTTTTAAAAAACAAGGTCAATTACTAAAAGCGTTTGTAATATTGAGAAAATTTCGAGATTTTTTTTAAAAATCCTTATGAAAAAATTAAAAATTGGAGGTTTTAGGAAAACTGCAATTTTTTGTGGAAAATTCAACAATTTTTTGACAATTGTTATCTGAATTTCAAGAAATGGTCGATTTTTTTAAAATTTGGAGTTCGCAAAAACATCCATTATTAAACCATGTCATGCCGCAATAACTAGTTATATATTTACATCAAGAAAACAAGATTTTTTACTTTACGGCGCCCCCGTCCCTCGGCGCCTTATGAGAAAATCATTCTTTATAAAAACACGCTTTGTTAAATTTGGTCATTTTAACACACTCATTATTATGAAATTTAAAATTGTATGCTAAATATTTGTCAAAACTATTGCTTGAGTTTGACAGGTTATTTTGCCCAACAAAAAAATCATAACTAAAACTGAATTTCATATTTTTCTTCTAATTTTGATTTCAGCGAATAGCTGAAAACTCCACGTTTACCATATTTGCATTCCAAAAAAAAAAAAAAAAAAAAACAATGCCGCAATTTCCCGTTAAAACATTTTTAAAAGAATACGAGGATAGATTATTTATAATTATTCGTAAAAGCAGTTGACATAAAAATACTTACCGAGAATGAAACAAAGAATGAATTAGATCTCGCTTACATTGTAAAGAAATTGAAAAACGTTCTTTGGCATTGTTTGTGGTTAATCTTAAATTTGCACACCTCATTGTGTTTCCAGCAACACATCTAGCATGTGTGCTAACTTAAAAAATTGGTAAATCACCCCTACTGTTTTTATTATCCGAAAAGGCTGTTTCCCAGAAGTCCCTCCATGCCATTTTTCTATTTCATAAAGCTAAAAATGGGGTAAAATTCATCCATAAACATTAGCCCAACCAGCTTGAACGGCACAGCGCAAACGATGAGGGTATTATAGAAGTTCAATGGAACATAGTGCACATATAGATGCCCTTATTGGCAACAATTCACCTGTAACGTGACGTCTGACCAACGAAACTTATAACAGCAGGATTTTTCCCTTCGTTTGTCACACCTTTGCAGGTGAGTCACACGCTCGGGTACCAACACATCACAAGGAATATCTTAAAAGCAGAATAGGTATCAGAAATCGAACGTGCTCGTTCAATGGCACGTACATGTACGACGCCTCCATTGCCATCGAATTCAACAATTTTTTTTATGGAACTAACATGTACTACATGAGAAAGAGTTTTCAAGCCGATTACAATAAAAGGTATGTAAATCGAATTAGCTTTTATTTTGTTCTACACCAGAATTATTTGATGACAAAACTCGTTCGGCATTGCACGAGTCATCAACGTTATCGTGAGTTTACCAACAAATTTAGGAAACGCTCGTATTTCATTTCACGAGAAGCAATTTAGCCAATTAAATTCTTAAAGCCGGCCATACACGAGGAAAGTTATATCTGGAAATACGGCATGTTAAAAAAGTTCTGTTTTTTAGAATGTGAATTGAAAATGAATTGAGAAATGAGAAATGAAATGTTTTAATTTGTCAATTATAAAAATATAAATGAAGTCTAATTACTTTCAGTTTAAAATTTTCTCTTTTAAAATCTATGGTTAGTAAAATGCTCAGAAATATGCGCTTGACTTTTCGGACACGCCTAAAATTGACAATTAAGTTTCCAGATATAACTTTCCCCGTGCATGACCGGCTTTATAGAAAAAAAAGCAGACAACTATTCCAATAATTTGAGTAGGCTAAATATTCTTGTAACTAGCGATTTAAGCTTTAAATGCTTGTTGAGTCTATGAAAATTTAATTATCATGTTTACTGCATGCGTACTTATGTAAAATTGATCCATTTTTATTGTTCATTTTTGGATTCTCAACATTATAGTGATTATACAGAATATATATTTAGAACAACATTTAAGGCATTATCGACAAAATCAAATAAGCCTTTATTTTATCTTATCCGTAAGTCTGGAGAGTCGCATGTTTTTATAATAATAAAAAAAAAACTATTTTCTCAGGATATTTTTGGATCCGTATTAAAAAAAGATTAAATTTGCAATCAAGTATATTATTAACATAAAACTGGCCCCATGTTTTAGTACCTGAAAAGTGGCTATTTTGTGGTGCCACGAGCGTGTAACTATGCTAACCAGCATGTCCAAATGTTCTACTTCCTGTAGACTCCCGCAACCATTTCTATTGCGATAGGTTTTTTACGACGCTATATATTACGCACGGTGCTATTATACAGTAGCATTGGCGCATATTAAACACCATCGTCGGCATAAATCATCGACACATCGTTACACGTTTCCTGCTGTACGTGTCTGTTAATAAATACTTAGTTGAATATTTGCGCAGGCCTGACAGAAAAACTTCGATAAAACTTAGTCTCAATGCCACTCCTCATGAATTTTGGCCAAAACATTAATCTCTTTGTAGCCTATAAGTAACGAGCATTTCGGCCTGTTGTAACAGATTAGTATCAGCGTTTGGAGACACTTTGAGATTCTCATATTTTTTTATTTTACAATAAAGCTTTTAATATAGCTTTATTAAATCTCAATTAATAAAGCTCAATAAATGTCTCTCACTTTAGGTGGACGACAGGAAGACATTTCAATGGACGACGTAAAATACAATCTCCTATTGAAACAAAAATGAATCAAATTGGGAAATGCACGCAGGTGTCAACAGGTTTCACAATTTACGAACTATGCCTGTAATTGGGTTCGTTGTTGATGAAACCTGTGGAAAGCTGCGTCGAGTTCATCATCTGTGTGTGACATTGTATAAGTGACATTAAAGGACAAATCGAAAAATGGAAATTCATCGATATGCTAACAACTGGATGAATTTTTTACGGAATGTACCCTTTGGCAAACCATTTGAAATAAAATGTGGAATTATTTTCTTAAAATGAACTTGTATTAAATGACTGCATGAATGTAAACCCTAATCTATCTTTGATATTGAAAAAAGTCATAATCTACAATTATTTCTAGTTTTTTTTCTAAAGGCATGTTCGGAAAACATGGTTTCATAAAATGCCAAATCTTATTTATTTTGTAATGAATGCTTTTATATATGGTAATAGCTGTATACAAAATGTCTGTTGATTGCACGAGCGTAATATTTAACAAATGCACTCGTAAATTAAAACCAAAGGAAAAAAACGCGATTAAAACTGCATTTCAAAATGACCGCCCTAAACAGGTAAATAATACGAGTTTTTTTTCACCTAGTATTGCAATAGATCCCTTTTATGCCATAAATGGTAGATAATAATTTACCATTGAGTTACATGTAAATCGATTTACATCATGAACAATTCTTCAGTTATTGTTATTTTGCAGTATTATTATAATTATATTTCTGGAAAATTGTTTGGATATTGTTAATTACTGGAAAATGTTGGCAACCTTTTTGAATATATCCGAATAACTTTACAATTTAGTGAAAATAACAGGAAAAATGGAGTAACGAGTGATTCATGTTTTTAAACTATTTTCCCTTGTTTTATAATGGCATCAAATGTTCATAAATATTGTTGTGTAATCATATTTTAACCAAATTCAAAATAAGCATTATGTAGGCAAAACAATCTTGGGAATGCATTGCAATCACAATCAACCCATATTCAGACAACGAACATGAAAATAATTACAAATAAATACAACAATATTCATAAATTCAAAAACGTCGAAGAATGCAATATCATTGATTGAAAACGATACAAGGGAAATACAAAATTTGAAAATATCAAGAAAATAGACGCGATTTTTTATGTTTACGCAGATAGAGCTAAAAGTAATTTCCCACTATTCTAAATTACGCTCTAGAAAAATTTGAAAATACCATAACATCAAAAAATTGGAAATATTTTAGTTTCTATTTTCAATAAATTCTTCTGCCTTGACCGATAGACATTTTTGATCCAATTAAAATAGCCTGGTTATTAGCATGCTTGGTTAATAGCATGGTTAGAGTACCAGTGTAATCACCAATGCACAATAAATTCTTTGGTTGTAAAATTCAGCAGCACACAACATACCTATCTTTTAAAACAGTAATAATTAACAAGCAACATTGAATATTTTTTAAACATGTTAAGCTTTCTAACCAGAAAAATCTTTGTTTTAAAAATAAGCCATTGAGTAATAAGGTTGAGCAAACGTTTTAAGAGGCGTAAAAAATTTAAACCTGCCATCTCAATGGAAATGTATTTAGATAATTTAGATGACACATTTTATGATTTAATCTATGCGTTATAGCAGTGATAAAACTGAAATTTCACAATTTAATTTGCATTTCGCATTTAACCCCTTCAAATTTTATCTTTGGTCTTTGTATTTGTTTTATTTAAAAAAGTCCTATATAGTAAGTGAATGCATGACTAACGCAGTTTAGTAACCCTGAATTTTAAATGCATATCATGTTAAAAGGACCTGTTGTGCAAATATCAATGTAATTCATACTTGCGCAATTCTTCAATTAACATACTGTAAAACAAAATATTTTCAGTTCCAATTTTGCGTCCAATTTAAAATATAAAAAACTAGTCTAACACTTGTCTTTTCTTTAAAATGGCATTTTATCGCGCTTGGTAATATCACATTTACCGATGATTTGGGCTTAGAATAACGGAATGTTGAAATATACATGTATATCAGCTATAGCACCAGGTGGTCAAAAGACCAAATCCGCAAAAAGGTAAACACTAAGGTAAAGCCTCATACGTATAGGATTTATAAAGCGTCATAAGATAATGCGAGGCAAAAAAAATTATGTCCAAGGTACTGAAAGAGGGATGGCTACATTAAGAATATAGATCATCTAAATTTTAAAATGGCCTCTAAAAGAACTTTGCAATTGTTCCACTTTCAAAACCCAAGAAAAATCAAGTTACGGTGATTTCCTCCCCGTTTGCAATAATTTCCGGGATGTCATCCTCATCGTCTATCGGTGTAATGGCTGTGCAAGAGGACCTATCAACTAAACGAAATGCTTCCAAAAATTCGTTAAAATCAATCACTCCATCTCTGTTAATGTCAATGCAAGCTGCCATATCTTTCACATATTGAGAAGAAATTGGAGAATGGAGGTGCTGTCCCAACAGACTGCAAGCCTCTTCAAATTCCTCCATCGATATATGCCCTTATGATAAACATTTACAGAAATGAATTAAAGGAATTAAAAATCGATTGCTCACAACAAATATGCAGAAATTTGAACAATATACGACTACATTGCTGCAATCATAGACATTTTGAATCCTCGTTATTATGTGACGTATTGCTATGGTGTCCATTATTGACCCCATAGAAATTGAGGCATTTCAATGCAGTATTTTTTTGCTTAAAGCACGAATATTTCCGAGCAAACGGTAATTGTATCTCCGCCAAAAATATAACGGAAGATTAGCAAAATTTATGCTATGTTAGTATACTCGGTTTCGACAACAACAGTGTTTTCTAGCTTTAATGTACTTTGATGTTAAACAATTGATCTGAACTTAAGCTTACCTGAATTATCTTTATCCATTAATCGAAATATGGTTTCAAGCGTACTTTTATTCCTGTACAACACTTCAACAACTCCGGTTCCGTCCTGAAATTATCAATTCGTGGTTACGCATTAATGATACATTTACAGTGTAGTTAAAAAATTCAGCACAAGCATACACGAATTTAGATGTTACAAGCGTCCCACAAAATGCGAATGCTTAACTTGGTTTGAACATAATGCTATTAAATATCTAGAAATATTTTAGCTGTGGTCTGTATTTAAAAATTTGGCTTGATTTTATTTTCTAGAAAATAGGGATTCTTTCGTTAAACAATATGCATAACATTTCAGCAGGTAGTAATATTTTATCAGTTCATTGCAATATTCAATTTGTGTATACAATTGTACTGCACATGTACTTGTATACTCTATTCTTTAAAAATAATGTATTTTAAGAAGCCTTTTTTGCAGAAATGTCTAATATTTTAAATGGTAATAAAATGTCGATTACATACCGATGAACATATGCCATTTTCCAACGCAAATTCGTTGAAAGTAGTTTCATATTGCGCCAATTGAGTTTTCGGATCAACCGTTACGAGTCGTTCTCGTAGCATTCTCCAAGGAAGGTTTAACTGCACGACGGCTGCCATCGAGCTGCACCAATCACTCACATTGATAAGCCCTAATTATTTAGAAAGCAGCGGTTAAAAATGACTGCAGTAGATTACACTTGTTTGAGTTAACAGCATCGAGTGGCCATTATTTACCTGTTGAATCTGGGTCGTACTTCTTAAACTCATTCATTAACGTCGATTTGGAAGCATATACCATTTCCGAAAGCCTTCTCAAAGCAGACTTCTCCACATGGCTTAATCTATTGAATGCAACAATAAAATGTAAGAAAACATTATAGCAGAAACTGAAAGAGATACGATATTTTTGCAGAGCAAAAATTCCTGTTCTATCATAATATTATTTAAACAAGAACCATATACAGTATGTGCACAGGCTAATATAATAAAATTTTTGTCGCCCTTACTTTTGTATGTTAGCTGTGCAGTAAGTGTAAATGCATGCCTAGGTTCAATTCAATTGCATTCATTACCCTATAGTCATTGCATACAGTAGGATACCTTATGGCAGGGGGAGTCATTATAGTGTACACGTTATAGTGCTAGTCGTACTAAAATAAGGTAGGGGCAAGTGGTATCTAGATCCTTGATAAGTTCAATGACTCACCCATACCAGGGTATTTATAATAACCAAGTACAGTTGGGTATTATAAATAGTCATATAAACTTGTTAATTCCAGTATTGATTGTTCGAGGGATTCTTAGGCAAGTTAAATGACAAAAAAATTGCATTCTAATATCATGTTTGTCATCATGCATTCTGTATATACGGTTTTATTGCTTTCATAGACCATTCCATAAACAAAGCTTGCATAGATGCAAATAGGCTTTTGGCTAAATTTGCATTGCAAAGCATACACAATGGGGGCATAACGTCAAAAAGAAAAAAAAAAAAACAAAAAAAAAAAACAGAATTCTCAGCAATGTTACTGATGAAAACTAAATTCTGAGAAATTCCTTCACCATTCAACATTGTTACAATTAGAGGCAACTTTAAAATTTTACCGCAAAAGATTTTGTTTATAGTTATTTTATTTATGCAGTTGAAACCCTAATTTAATCATCAATTAATTTTACCATTTCGTACGCGTGAAGCAGTCGAACAACAATTTAAACATGTAAAACGCAAAACGATATTTTGCCACAAAAATATGCATCGAGTTTCATTTCTAGTTTACCTGTCTTTAACGGAAACCTTTCGTGCTTTACAAGCTGAGTATTGTACAAACTGCGGACTAAGTTCTTTGCCGACCAATTTCACATACGCACCACGATTGCTGCCCATTTCATAGTAGTTCGATGCAGAGAACACGGTCAAACACTGCCAAATAGAAGTACAGTAAAGTTTTCATTAGACATCAATATACTAATGAGAAAGGTGCCGTACAACGACTCTTCTGTGTTCTTCCAACAAGAAAAGCAAATGGAGATTAGCCCATTTTGTTAACACCACATGTATCCACCAATTACAATAAATAACTACTTGCTAATGGCATGGTTTGAACACAGAATATCGTTATTACGACCCACCATCTTACTAAAAACGCCTCCCGTATGTATTCAATTTTTCTATAAATTCGAAAGTTCTACCTTATCGTCGTGAGCAAATTCGTAACCGTCTGTTTTGCATTCATGAGATCGAATGAGCAACTGTAAGCCATGCTTACTAAGAATTTGTTCAGTTATATCTGGACCGAAATAGGTGCCTCCCCCTCGAAATGTATTGGGTGTGCAACCAGGCTGGCTCACGGGGTCGCTCCATAAAAGATCTAAAACCTTCAAAAAGAAAGTTAAAGGTCATATTGCAGAGTTAAAAAAATATAACCTTTAAAATGTAAAAAGAAAAAAAATACCTGTTTCCATTCCGTATGTTCCTCTGGCTCTATATTATCAGAGTCATCGTAAGCGTTGGTTTTACTGGTTGGACTTTGAGGATTGCTGCCCGGTTCATCAGGAGCTCGAAGTAAGGTTAAATACTAAAAAAAAAACAAAAAAAAAAACATGTTTCATGCGAGGTATTTATTACAAAATGTATGCAAAATTTCAATAGTGATACATGACACTCAATTCCTTGAGAGCTGTTTCAATTAATTCATTTCATAGGAGAAAAGTCGTGAAAATTATACTTATCATAGGTTCTATTAAATTACAATTTTCATCTTATAGGATTGGAAAACAATTAATACTGTGATATAAACGAAGCAGCACAAAATAGTTACCTTGTGTCGATCTATCCTTCTAACCCAATCAAGATCAGTTTCATTCGAAATTCCACCGTGAACCACCAAAACTCGATTATCAATAACTGTAGCCAAAGGAAGCCATCCAAACACATCCTCGAATAGATGAATCACCTTGGAAGCATGATACTGCGAAATAATTTTTAGAATTGCTAATTCGTCTTATAGATAGATTAGTTTCAGTGAGCCAAAATCGAATTCCAATTCCACTTACTTTGTACTTAATGGTTATCTCTCTAATGAATCCGTACCTGAAAAATAATTAAAAAAATCATCGTTAAAAGCCATGTCATCATAAATCTACATTAACTTTGACAATTTCGCGTAAATCGACGATTTCTGAAAATACAGGAAATTCGACTTCCGGCAACTTATCTGCGGGATAGATATAGCAAATAAGAAAAATATAATGTTCGTCGCATTTCAAATGACTGCGATGAAATACTCTGCAATATTAACTAGACTGTTCGCATTGATTGCTGCAATAGCAGTACAAATGCAAGGTAAATATACGCTTTATTAACTCTTATTAACCGCACCACCTGCTTTTAAGTTGCAATCTTATTTCGTGCGCACAGCAAACGCCAACAGTCAAAGTCAGGAAAATCTAGTTTGCCTCAAAGAAAAGTATTATTACGAGAAATGTAAAATAAAGCCAAGAAGATATGACATATTGGACAAGGGTCACAAGGAGTACTTCAGTGGTTGGGCTGACGTGCAAGGTCAAGGAGCTGCTAACGATTACTGCAGGTAAGAAGTTATAACATTTTTAAGTGGTTTAAATTAGTATTTCATTCTAAGTTCATACTAAGAAAGAACCTCAATACAATGTTAACAAAAATAGAAGAAGATATAAGCGTACGTGTGTAGATACATAAAATTGTTCAAACGCCAGAAAATGGTGCTCAAATATGGGTCAAAATATTGCATGTTCCTTACGAATTATAGAGATTCTAACTCAAGCATATTTATCGTTTATCGAAAGCAGGCTGGGTTTTCATACATGTTAGCAAATGCTCCACTGCGCAACATCCTTCAAATATCAGAAATGTTTTCTTCATAGGATGCTTGGTAAACCACCCGAGGTGTACCTGTCTTGTGCACTTGCCGGGACTCCGGGTGAGAGCGATAGAAATTACAATTCAGGCAAATATGGGTTCCCCCCGGGGCATAACTCAACATGGTACATGAAGGACGAAGATGGAGATGGTAGAGATGATTACTGCAGGTAAATAATTAAAAAAAACTAATTTAATCAAATTTGAACAATTCAATTGATGGATGCTATTGTAAGAATAGGCTTGCACAACTTACTTATAAACTTTGTTTTTCAGATGCATTGGGCCGAGTGATAATAAATACTTAATCTTCTGCACAAAAGCAGGACCAAAAGGGTTTTACGGTTCAGAAGAACAGCCAGGCCCCAGCGAAACATTCAGTCCATCAGGACCCTTGAAATGTTCGTGTGCTGGTGTGAAAGTGAGCCCAGAAACTGGGATAGCATATTTTACCAATCTCTTGGCCTAATATATGGGTCAAACTGATAATCTTCTATTGCAGCCCGATTTGAGTTGCGACATTACAATGATCCTTTTTGAAAAAATATATTTCGAAACTAACGGTCAGTACACTGCGCTCTTAATTGCTTAGTTTGAATTTTGCATCGTTGAACATTGGATTAGATTGTTTATTTAGCATTTATCTTTTAATCTTAACCTCTGGCGCAATTGGCGAGTGTGTGTGCGTGCAGGGTGTTTTAGGAATAGTGAAATCCCATCATTTATGGAAATCCATGCACTGTATTTCATTTTGAGGGATTCATTTTAGATCATTTCTTTTCATGAAATCATCGAGTAAAACGTGCTTCTGAGCACGTTCCATCAATGCAAAGAATTAATTGGATAGAGCATAAGCTCTATCTAACAACGATTTCGGAGTAAATTGCGAGGAGGATATCTAACAGTGGCCAAACTAAAATTCGTTTATATGATGTTGTATAAAACTGATAAAAAATGCTAACAAATATCTTTTGTTGCTATTTTTAAGTAACATCACTACACGTATAAAGTAAAATACACTGTATATTTCGTAGATACTTCTAAAATGTACTGCAAATTTAAAAATGATTTCGCATTTCACCTTCGGTATAATAAAAGTACATGTACATGTAGCCTACTACTTTACATATTATATCGCGTAATTTTGAAGCTTCTGTAAAACATGTCAGAAGTTTACCATATAGGCTATTTAGGATGACAGGATTCCATTTTTATCTTCGAATTTTATAGACATGTTCTTAAAAAGCTTGTTGCCAACGAGAAAACTATTAGACCGAATATATATATATACATATAGTTATGTCCCTTTTGCAGTTAACGAAAACAGTTTGTCACCTAGGTCATAGTGACAATGGCAACTTAATGCGTCCTTTGACATCGATATACACTGCTTAAAATCAAAATTGCAACATCTTCGGATATTGATTCCACGTATAATAAAACATGTTGATTGTGATTTTTATTGCCGTTAATCCTCGAAAAGGAATTTAATGATGCTTAATTCGGAGAAAGAAACAACTAGGTTATGTTCTGTATTTGTGTATAAAAGGATGAGCGGACATTAAGCTTTTATACTTAAATGGTAAACCACGTCCATGCTGTTTCTAACGAGTAATTTTTCACGGATAATGTTTGGGGAAATTCGTACCGGAGCACTTGTAATTCTGCTGCTTCTCTGCACTTTATTTCATCATGGTAAGTATACGTGTAACACTGTAAAAGGATTTGTGAAATATCTTAACATGCCTAGTTTTATAAAGTTCTGCATTTCAGGAAATGGCATCAACATTTTACCAAGAAGATACGATATCAACGATCTAGGCGTAGAAGCGTACTTCCACGGTTGGGCTGACGTACAGGGGCAAGGAGCTGCAAATGATTACTGCAGGTAAGTATAGTGAACGGAGTTGATGCAAACGACTCATTGCTTTTATTTTGTATTTACTACTGGCTTTTATGACTGGAGTTTAAATTTAAAATGTAGTTTTAAGAACACTTCATAAACTCGCATTAAAAGTAGCATTTTGATTGGATTCTAGATTGGTCGGGTCATCCTCAGAAAAGATATTTTTAGCATGTGCTTTGGCTGGTACCTATGGGCAATCGGAATACAATTACAAATCAACTGATGTTAATTTCGATGTTGGCTATCCTGGAACTTGGTACATGAAAGACGAAGATAATGATGGTAGAGATGATTATTGCAGGTAAAGATATCTTTAGTGATATGACATTTTCCTTTGCAACAAGTGTTGATAAAATGTGCAACATGCACATCATTTGTATATACATGTAGAAAGAGAAAATTGGTGTGCCGCATGTACATGTACTGTATATTACCATGACCCGCCGGTCATGACAATATATTCCATAATGCAATCGATCTATCACATCTCATTTGAAATTCAAAAATAGAATACTGTACACACATTCCTTATGCAAATATAATGGACAATTTGCATGCATATTCCATTTAGGTGCATAAAGCACAATACCAATGAAGAATACCAAGTGATATGCACAAGAGCTGGTCCGTCGGGATTTTACGGATCTCCGGAGCAGGGAGGACTTTCGAGAACATTCACGCCTACTGGACCATTAAATTGTAAAGATCGCAAGGTTTTCCCAGAATTCGGACGAGCGTGGGGATTTCCTTACAGTAGCCAATAAGTTGGGTTTTAATGTAGGCCTACAGTGTTACCATTGCACTGATTACTTTCAGAAACTGATATTTTATATTAGACTTAAATACAAGTTACAAAGTCTATGTCAAATTGACGTTTACAATCAGAATTGTAACCTTGAATAACATCATTTACATGCATTTGTTTGCAACCCTTAATGTCGAGTTGAATAATCCGTTTCGGATTAATGCTGTATAGATTCACCAATTTAACGTCATTTTCGGTTTTTTCATTCGTAGAACAAAATGTGTTGACATATTTTGAGATATAATTAGAAATGTTATTAAGGAAGCAGAAACATCTCTGCCATAACAACATTTTCCTCAGAACTTGCAATTCTTGGCAACAAAGAGAACGTTTCAGCTCCGCATTTTCCCGTTAACGATGAACACGTTTTCGCGAAATCCACGTGTAGATTACGTCATGGTTTCTATAGATTATTATATTTAACAGAGTTCTTCAGAATTATGCAAGATATAACTACTGCAAAGTTCTCATTACCCTATATATGCCGAGATTATTTCTACCGCCAAGTAAATGGCCAATTCTTTTAAAAAAATGTGCTGGAATTATTTAAAATGTATACGTTTAATGGAATAAAATGAAATAAAAACTGTCATTAATGTATAAATATTTGTTTATGATTTAATTCTACTTGGGTATAACTTTTACTCCATAAAGTTAACGATCGTTTTTCGTTGAAAAATTACCTCAGTATCAATATTATTTAACCAGAGTTAACGTACAGTACACTGTATAATGGATATACGTTCGCATACTTTTTCAATTTCAAAAATATGCTGAGGGTAAATAATATGAGGAAGTTTTAAATTATGTACATGTAGCCTATACAGTAGGTGGCATGTTGTCATGAGTTTGTCATGTACAGGATGTACGCGCACAAATACTACTATAAGGTTAAGTTTCCGCTGAGATGAAATCATTGAACTCATGAAATCCATTTCGTTCAACTTCTTTCTGAACAAAAAATAACAGTCCATATAACAATTGTAGTTTATTTCACATTTAAAATAAGTATACACATGTGGAATTCTGCAGGTTTATTTCTTCTAATTTTCGGAAATTCGATCGTGATTTCTTCTTCCCAGAACGGTATGTTGAACGTGAAAATTGAATCTGTTAATCTTCACTAATGATGACTTAAATAATGCTTTAGTGATTAACCTAACAGATCCAGTGATATGTGTAAAACAACAGCAGACCAATGTTTGTGCACCGAAGGTAAGAAGATACGATATCAATGATATGGGTCATGAAGACCTTTTCCACGGTTGGGTTGACGTGCAAGGTCAAAGGGCAGCCAATGACTATTGCAGGTAAGTGAAACAGTGCTAGAATGGAACCGATTCATCGTCTTTAATAATCGGTGTCATAAAAATGACCTCCAAATTACAATATCATAAACCCGGAACGATATTATCACTCAGAAATTAATATTTTTACATCACGTGGAAATGCTTTTACTTGACAGGAATTGAGGTAAGGATTAGAGTAACTTTAGGTAACCACTAAATCATCAATTACGACCGTATAATAATTTTTAAAAAAATCCTCTCAAAAAGTTGTATCATGTGATTAAACTTATAAAGAGTGATGATATTTAGCAACCAGCTTTCAAGTATTTAATACTGTTCTCCTATGGGTACTCAGACGGAAGTTTTACGAATCTTACTTTGACAGTCATTTAGTTTAATGACAGCGATAAGCTCAAGTGAATTTTTAAACAAGTAGCGTGTCGATGTTGAACACGTAACTTCACGACCGTTAAACCAAAGTACGGTTCGCAAGCTTCCGAAAAATCTTTGGCCTCTGCTACCGATTGACCCTCTACCTGGAGACTTATTTCGAAAGCAAATGATGTGTGGATCCTCGCTCAAACCCATATTCCTACATGCAAATTGGGGGTGAAAAAGATTCACTTCGAGTGAATAAACAGTTAACAGCGTCACCTATGTTTAAAAAATGTAGTCCAGTAGAAAATACCTGAATGTCGATCAAACGCTGGGATTCTAAATCTACTCAATCATTTTTATTTTTTTCAAATATAGAATACTGTAATGTAAATAAAGTACATGTGGGTGCCATAGTAGGCGTTTCTATTATTTGGAATTGCAATGTTTACTTTTCATTTCATACAGATTTATCGGGAATTCCCCAATCATTTACTTGTCGTGCGCTTTAGCTGGTACTCATGGCGATAACGACACAAGTTACAACTCAGCCATGTCGAATTTTGACGTGGGTCATCCTAAAACGTGGTATATGAAAGATGAGGACGGCGATGGCAGAGATGACTACTGCAGGTAAAGAATTCTAACTTAATTCCCACCAAAATTACTTTTAACAATATTTAACCAAGTTTATTTTTAAGGTGTCTGGGGCCTCGAGATCAAGGATCTCATATTGTGTGTACCAAGGCTGGACCAGTTGGATTTTATGGATCAACGGAACAAGGTGGCAAATCACATACATTTGTCATACCAGGAACAGCCGAGTGTTGGAATCGCAAATTAAGACCAGAAACTGGCAGAAAATCAATGTATGACATCTAGTTAGAAAGCATGACATATTCTTCAAATTAAAATTAAGCATTTGATGAGAATATTCACAAATATAATTCAAAAAATAAACAATGAAAAGATACGCAATTGGATGGTTGTCTTTGTATATTTCATTGTAGCGATTATACATGTATACAAATGCAATGTATATGTACAGTCGAACTCGGATAAGTGAAATCCGCTTAATAACTTTAATTTTACTTCAACTTTCAATTCTTCAATTCAATTCTTTAGCCTGCAGTCAGTACATAGTTCATTTGGCATCTTTTAAATTTTTGAAAAGGTGTCAATGAATTCATGCAAAATTTATCTCATTCGTAATAATTATTAGTGATGTCATTAAAAGATTCCGATCAAATTAATGATATACAAGAATGGGCATTATGGGTTTATCCTATAATTGGGACACGTGTATATAGTTTGTTATGCTGATTCATGCACAACCGCGTGATAGCTTGCTCCCTTTAAAAGTCAAGATTTTTCTAAGCCGAAATTATCATACGTTATTATTTGAAACGGATCACCAAATGCATACTTTTTTGCATTTAAGTGCCGCAATTTCATAAAACTTATGTTATAACAAGTTATTGAGGAGGGACAAATAACAGGAAGCTTTATAGTCTTTTTTCGAAGTACTTGAAGCGGGCAAAACAGGAAATGTCATTTTTTTATACAAATTTTATGAAATTCGATGCAACATTATTATCCACAGCTTTACAGCTCATCGACATCCTTTATCGTGAATTTAATAATGTTATTGTTCCAAGTTACTGTGTTTCTCGGCTTGCATATTCGGTAGACCCACTGACCCAGGTTCGATTCCCGGGTCGGCTATCCTCATTTGTGGTTTTTCATGGTTTCCAACAATCTCCCAGGCTGATGCTGGGAAAGTACCTACATTATATTAAATCAGCCATGACAATATTCCTTTTCCATTCCGTCCTCCTCCTTGTTTTGGTTTTCTCCCAGCCACGTTACTATATACTGAAGTTTTTCGCTATCGTTGACGGTCCCAAAGTCCGGGTAAATGGGGCGGGTTGGGGAAAGCAATGGTGAACTACCCTGTGAAATCTTCATTGGTAAACTTCATTACCGTCACTCCTAATCAATCTAATTACGACAACAGCCATATTCTATAAAAGTATTATTAGAACGCAGATATTTTAACAAGTAAGCTTCAGCTAATACATGGTTATCACCTTTGATTACACATGATTAAGATTCGTTGGTTGATATGCATCCTCCTCTGGTTAATGACGGTAAATTCATTTGTTGTCAATTTCAAAATAAACAATTACTAAACCAACAACTGTATAAGGATGTTAACGCACGTGTATAAAAAGATGTGTTATTAGGCAAACTTCCATAATTGTTGTTGAAGTTTATCGAAGAAGTAAAATATGGCGGCAAGCACTTACGTAGTAAAAACACTTTTAATTGTGATGTTATCTGACATCACATTGCAGCAAGGTAAGTTTTTATTCGTAAATCTTTTTTAAAGTTTGGTCAACAAAAAAATGTGGTTTAAAATGTTTAACATTAATTAGTATCCGTGTACCCCTTTGCGTATTAGGCATTTATAATTGTGATATCGAAAGAAAGATTAAGAGCAGAAGATACGACATAGCTGATTACGGTTTTGGTCATTTGTTCCATGGCTGGGCTGATGTGCAGGGGCAGGGTGCTGCCAATGACTACTGCAGGTATGAAGATCCTTTGAGGATTTGCCAATCAAGTAAACGATTTTGGGTTCTTGTCCAAAGTCATTCGAATCATTCTTTTAAGGGAGTAATTACATCTGCAGTTTATAATCCTTCCACTAAACGAAAATGTCTTTCAAAATATGTTCAGTAGCATTGCGGGATTTGTGTAGTATCTGATACATCGCGTTATTATATTATCCTTTAAAACATTTCTTTCAGGTTTGTAGGTGGTGGGGAAGGACCAATCTATTTATCTTGCGCATTGGCTGGTACGTTTGGACAATCAGGATATAAATATAATTCGGCAAAAGTAAATTTTGAAATAGGTTATCCTGGAACTTGGTACATGAAAGACGAAGATCGTGATGGTAGAGATGATTATTGCAGGTAAAAAGTTTCGCTAGTT